>MU172935.1:277731-304161 GCA_016695475.1 Suillus decipiens | reverse complement strand
CAATGATGGCTGAGCTTAGTCCTCCAGGTTTTGACAACATGGTGTGTATTTCGGCTTCCTCCTCCCATCGCGTTCGCTTACATCAACTAGTTTTTCGGTTTGTTCGGCCTGTTCAACCGTACGTCCTCTATAGTAGGACCAATTGTCGTCCAGGTCATTATCAGCAAGACGGGGAACAACTGGCATGGGTTCCCGTTACTCTTTTCGATGTGCACGGCTGCCTCTTTAGTGATCTGGTTCAGGGTTGATGTTACGAAGGGGCGGAGGGATGCTGTGAGGTGGGCTGCTGAGCAGCGCAGGCACACACACTGAAGCGGCCGTTATAGTTTGGTTCTTTGAGGTGACCCGAGGCATTTATAATGTGTGCTATCCATGTTAGCGAGGTCTCTAGTAGATCTGACATGTAGATATGATGACAGCATCATGTATCATTTGTTCGCTCGATTCTGACACGTGACCACTTTCGTTTTCGAGACTGTGACTTCATTCAGTGACTGTTGGACATCTACTACATATCTTGAATCCTCACCAAATCCTGTACCCGGTCACGATGTCAAAACGAGGTGCCTCTCCACCGCCACTCACAGAAGGAACTCTCATCAAAAGAGCGCGCTCAAACTCTCCTGCTCAAAACCAAATTGCCATTTCGTCTGGCAATGATGAGCGACAGAAGGGTCTTATACGAAGTGTCAAGCGCACAAGCAATCTAGAAGCACCTATCATTAGCTTGAGCGGGTCTCACTCGGTGAGATTTTTAAACAATTTGTCCGCAGGATAATGTATTAACGAGTTCAAAGGCGGAAATTCTGAGCTGTAGATTTGACCCTACTGGGCAAAACATTGCTGCTTGCTCAGCGGACCGAAGTGTCTGTACGTGACATCTCTAAGTGCTTTATGCAAACCATTTACGAGTGAGATGTAGCTTTGTGGAGGACTTATCCGCCAAATACCAATTACGGCCTCCTCTCTAGCCACCATAAAGCACCCATCCTCGACCTTCAATGGTCCCTCTTCTCACCGCTCCTTTATACCGTATCCGCCGACCAAATTATGTCCTTTACAGATGTTACCACTGGCCAGCGGACAAGAAAAATTCGTGCTCATCGCGGAATCATAAACGCGCTGGACCGGACTATGGCGGGCGGTGCTGGTATCGAGCTCATTGCTACCGCCTCGGATGATGGAACGGTACGCGTATGGGAGGGTGGAGAAGATGGTTCGAAGAACAGTGTTGCAGTGTTCGAACTCGGATGTCCGGCGACGAGCGTCGCGTGGAGTGCGGATGGGCAAAACCTGTATATTGGCGCGCTAGACAACGAGATTCATGTATATGACTTGCGCAAGGGCGAGCAGGTTTACGCCTTGACTGGTCATGCGGATACGCCGACGTCGCTTGCATTGTCACCCAATGGTGCCTATCTCCTCTCACCTTCATTCTCGTCTCATACTATCATCCACGATATACGCCCATTTTCACCCTCACCGACGAGGATACACCGTGTGCTGCAAGGTGCTCCAGCTGGTTTTGAGAATACCCTTTTGAAAGGTGCGTGGAGCAAGGACGATGGGGGACAACGGGTCGCGGTTGGTGGTGCGGATCGGATGGTGTGTGTTTGGGACGTCGACAGTGGGCGTGTGTTGTACAAGGTTCGTGTTATCTGATTGATGTCTCTTGTGCGTGGCTTACCATCTTTCTAGCTTCCGGGGCACAGGGGCACAGTGACTTGTGTGGACTTCCACCCGAAAGAACCTATCAGTAAGGTTTCCCTTCTGTCTGGCTGATTATTACTGACGTGTCTACAGTTCTTACTGGCAGCAAGGATGGTACTATGCTATTGGGCGAGTTGGACCCTAGTGTGTAAAACATGCGATGCGTCAAATAATGCGGAGCCCCGCTGTCACCTTTGGTAGTTTGATATTTCAGTTCAAACTCACCAGTTGTCATTTTTATCAGCTGCAATGCATTCGTAATATTAATATTCGTGGCTATCGTTTGTGCATTTGTAATCTAAAAGTATTTTTGAGTGTGAGATGGACCTCAAAGTTCCTGATAAACGGCGTAACTTATAGCTAGCAAGTCAGCCTTGTTCCAGCGCTGCTCCCACTAAACCCTGCAAAAAGATGACCACCGCAGGGGTCGAACCTGCAATCTCCTGATTACCTGGTCGTAGTCAGACGCGATGCCATTTCGCCAGGCGGCCTCGATGATGGTGTCCCATTTATAGTGAGTATAACAAGCAGCCGTTCGAACTTCTATGTACAACGTGTCTTACTGTGAATTGGATGATTTTAATTTGAGCCACTTTACTGTTTCAATAGATCCTAGTCTCATTCATGGGACACCAAGACGCCACAGAACGTGTCACGAAGCCCCCTTTTCTCTCTTCGCTTTATCACTAGCTAGTGCTAACCTTAAGCACCAGCTAAGGTGGATTAGAGCCGAATATTGACTGACAGATATCATCATCCTTCGCAGTGCGCACAACATCTATTTGACTACTACCTTATTTGTTCTCTACGTCTACTTCCGAGTCCATATGCTGTCTGCATCAGTGACAACTACTCCTCGGCCACGCCCGCCAGGTCGGACACGGAGAATTTCTACCCACGTCAAAAGTTCCCCGCCCCCTCCATATGCTGTGACATCGCTTCTTAATGGTCCACTGGATAACTCGTCAGACCTGAAACGAGAGTCTTTCAACGACTCATCTGTGATTACTGCATGGGACGATATTCCTAACCATCCTCAAGTTTGGAATGGGCGGTCCCACGAGGAGCTTTCTGAGCTACTGCTAAAAGCTGATGAAATCATCAAAGACCGAGAAAATGGTTTGTCCTTTGATACTTTATTCTAGAGAGGTAGGCTGAAATGGTTGTCCCCGTGTAGAACTCAGTGTCACTACAGCCGTTTGCAAATCATTATACGAAAATAATTTAGAGCTACAGAACAAGCACAAGGCACTTCTCGCCCGCTTACCTACTTCACCAGCGTCTGTCTCTCCATCTGGATCCTCGGCATCCTCTCCAACTACTCCCGGAACACCTCTTCCACACTCCCCTCATTGTTATACCAATATCTCTTCCTCCCACGCGAGCACAAGTGCATCTCGTTCCTGCCGGTCACAGAGACGTATCTCTGTCTCCCCTGCAGATCTTGCGCTACTTTCAGACCAGAACGCTGAGCTCCTTGCTAAGCTAGAAAAGCTCGAATCTGAATCTGCTCAGACTGATCAAGCAGGACGGCGAAAATTACGCGGTTTGGAGAAAGAGATTCAAGAGCTCCGAGAGGAACTCGATAAAACTCGTGCCAGGAGCGACGAGCTCGAGAAAAAGGCAAAAATTGTTAGTCTCGGTCTCGAATCTGAAGAAGCCACCAAGAGACGACATGAGAGAGAGGAGCGAGTGCGCGCCATGCGGGGTAGGAGTGAGGGCAATACAAGTGACGGAGAAGTACGGGACTTTGCGCCAGGAGGAGCTCTTGCATCTCAAGGGTTCTCGAAAAGATCTACCGGACTGGGCAGATCAGAGAAACGCAAATTTCCATCGCAGGGTTTGCGCCGACATACCTCTGAAATCGTTTTTCGTTCCTCCCCTACGGATAGCAAGCTTTCTGAGCTATCAAGAAAGATGTCTTTGCGCCACGGTCTCTCTCGATCTTCCTCCCAGTCACAGTTTCCTCCTACTCAGACGCCAGTCCCAGCAACGCCTGAATATGCACTCGTGTCCCAGCTCCTCCAAAAGATTCGCGAGCTTGAACAGATTAATTCACAGATAACATTGCAGCAAGCCAAAACGACGGCATCACTGCAGTCGGTTCAAAGAGATGCTGCAAGCATTCAGCTGCTCTATGAGAGCCTTAGCGATGTCGATGCCATCGCCTGGCTGGCTGAGGATGACAACATCGAGAATTCCGATGTCCATGAGGGAGATGAACATGTCGAGGAAGATGAGACAATTCGTTTTGCCAGTCTTCGTCAGTCTATGCTCGTGGATCCCTCGGTTGAGTTTGATAGCGGCATCGAACCAGACAGACAGAGTAGTGTGCGGCACGCAATACTTCCAGAACTCTTCCCTCCACCTGCACATCACCGTACACGTCGATCTGTTGTTGGATTATTTGATCCCCCGACTGTACCTGATGTCAGTAATTCACCGTCTGTACAATCACCAATTATTCCCGATCTACCAACCTTTCCTTTTGTCCCTCAGCCCACTGGCAGCACGGACTTTGTAACCTCCGAAGAATTGGACGTGTCATCTTCTCGGGCTGCGGCATTGCCTACCACAGAATTCTCAGGTCGCCAGACTCTAGACAATGAACTAGGGCTTGCATGGGACAACTGTCATAGGAATGACCACTTCCGCACACCGAGTTTAATTGATCTTACATTGCTTTCTCCTTCTTTATCCACTGACAACGCCGGCGGCGTTCCGGATTCCAGCACTCATTCCACCCAAGACCTGCTGTCCTTTCCCCCATCTTCTAGTTTTATCTCAGCTCCCGCATCTTCCACCTCGTTTGCGGAACAAGTTACCTTGCAAACAGGGACATGGGAGGGTGTTCATGATTCTGAGTCTGTGGCGTATAGTCCGCCTAATGGGCACGTGGAGACACTTGCAGACAAGAAGCGTCGCAAGTCGCACACCATTCGCATGCGCACAAACCACTGGACTGAAGGTCGCTTTGAAGCGACACTCCTTTCTGCCCCGCGGAGGGAGAGCTCTGTTGATCTCGTCCGTCCTTCTACGCCCGTTCCTCAAAGACTCGTAAACGAATTTGTGGATAGCATAAGCCGCCATCGGACTCATCCGCTTTCCGGTAGTCTCACGGATGATGAACTAAGGACAGCTTCTGCATCGCCAGTCTCCCTCCGTCAAGGAAAGAGGCCCCGGCAGCAAAGGTTCAAGTCGTTCGTCTTGGAGCTGTGGTTGTGGCTTCAGTTTGCTATCGTCGTGGTCGTCTTTCTATGGGCGATGGCGAAGCGCGGACCGAAGAGTGTACTAGAGGAGGCTCAGAAAAGGAAGATTCAATGACGTTTTTTTCTATCTGGATTGTATTGTAGGATTAATTTACCCTTAATGATACATGGCAGTGCACGCAATACATACTTGAGCAAGCGCAGAATGTTCTGATGAATCTTTAGCGACTGACGCGTTCTCGATGTCGCCATGCTTCAAAGGAACGGTACAACCGGCTGAACGCGGGGAAATTTTCTTCCGTGTGGCGTACAGGCGCCTCTCACTAAACCTGCCGAATCGTTCTTTTTCTTTTCTTTTTTTACGAGACATGCTCGCGCTATCATTGTTATAAACATCCCAGAATCTTAAAACACAGTTTACCAGTCACCGCCGGTAGAGAATCCACACTTGTTCCCGAACCGACTCGGAGGCCTCCGATCAAGTTAAATAGTATGTCGCATACTGGCCAACCGGGGCACGCGCCTCTCCACAAGTCTGTTTAAGTGGACGATCTTTAATCTTTGCATCCGGATTCCGCATTGTCGCGTGGAACAAGGCTATCCTTCATGTCGCGGTAAGCTCCGAACACTGGTTATAGTCCCCGAGCACTTGCAGTGATGAGTAGCTCCACAGACATTGATCGATAAGTGCATTGGCAAATGACTCGGAAGCATTTCGGGGCAAGAGTCTTCCTTAGACAGCGGTCCTTTTTCATAGAAGATCTCCCTTAGGAGTCATGTATCTCCATCTTTGACCTTCTTTCCCCATAATTTTAACTCATCTCGAACGGAATTTTTGGCAGTGTATTCCTGTACAAATGCCTTATTGTCAAGGTTCACCTTATGCTAGGGCCGATACTTCCCAGCAACCGCTCAGTGGCTAGAATTATTTTCCGTTCACACGGCGCCTTCGAAGTGACAAATCCGTTGGCGTTGACATGAGAGTATAAAGTGACGGAAAGTACCTTTTGGTTTGACGCCTTGATTTGTTACACAACGACTTCCTCCCTTTTTGACATGGCCGAAAAGTTTAACATACAGGAACAACTTGTGCAAGCTATCCCCTCCGCTGCTACAGCCGATACTACAAAGTCCTCGCTACCGGCGGCTACAAAGCCACTTCCCGAGTCGGCATATTCCGAAACGTCGACAAGTTCCCTACCTTCTGCTGTGGACATGTCTTCACCTGTGATCAAGGAAGCACTAATACCGCTTCCAATCAGCCCTACGTCAAGTTCTGTGACACTCGAAGAATGCAAATCCGGCATAACCGAGAGACAAGAGAATGGCTTCCTTCGGCGGTGGCAGCAATGGTTCACACTCTCTAGTCAAAGTAATCGGGCGATCTTTATTGATTAATTTATAGGGATTGGCTTCAAGATTGCTGGAAATCCTACGAATATATCGAACAGACTATCCGTGTGCCATCCCAAGAGCCTACTTATTTCTACTTAAATGTTCGACGGAAGACAGATAAAGGTGCGTCCTCAGGTATTACATAGCTCCAATTGATGTACCAGTATGTAGAGCAACCAAACCTTGTTTTCAGTGATTTTAGTCCCATTTTACTCGCCTGCTTGCGGTACGGCGTATTTACGCACTTAGTTCATTAGATGATGAACGATTATCTTCTGCAGCTCCATTGTGGGGGGCGAATGTTTGAGCAAATATCCACAAGCTCCCATCGACGAGCTTCTTTTGGAGCTAGATTCGTTGGACAGTCGCACAAATGACGCGCGTACGACTTTGCTGGAAGAAGATAAAGACAGCGTCGTACGATGTGCGAAAGCGCTCGGGCACGTGCAAGAGCTGCATGGTATGTAGCTTGTACTCCTTACCATAATTTGTTTCATATGTTTTATGGTGCAGATAGTGACGCACGCACGTACCTTACGGCCGCAGTCCAGCAGCTTGATGTTCTCCTACTCTTGCTTAAAGAAGAATTCAAACCAATGTGCGATATGTTCTGCGTTTTCATCTCTTGGTTTCTGATTTTTCATAGAGCTGAGCGATTAAAACACGCAATAGTACACGGTCGCATACCGCGCGACCTACTGGACTTTTACTTCCGGAAGAATCAGCATTACTATTACCTCGACGACAATAATGATTTTGTGAGAGAACCAACAAAAATTTGCGAGATATTCAGTTAGATCAAGCGTGCAGGATGCATTTCGTTTGGTCTCCACGTATTACGATGACTTTGACCAGTAAGTTGAGAATATCACTTTGGTTGTATCATTTCCTATTTTCTTCTGCAGAACATTCACCCTTAACGGCGAGGGTACATTCTGGAACGGAGCCAAGTGGACTACGCTCGAGCGAGGTCGGATGGTTAAACTAGCTGAGGTCTGTTTCTGATACTATCCTACTTTCGTCGTACTCATTACAATCAGGGGTCGTTGATCTTGAGTGATTTCCGAACCACCAAGATAACGCCCGAGATATCTACACAACTTACGGGTAAGAATACATGTCCCACAAATGTCCCGCGTTAACCCTGGGTCTAGAGCGCGGCAGAAAGTATGCCTCACTAGCGGGGGTCCATCATAGACTTTGTGCGTTCTTTAATTGCTGTTGGTTCATTGAGTTAACCTCACCTCTCTTAGACAGAGGAGTGCGCCCAATCATGAGATAGGTGGACAGTTTCCCACTGACCTATCGTCTTCAACAGCGACGGATCATGGTTGACCGCTTGGGCTGGAACACGTTCGGCTACAATCATGCGTAAGGAACTATTTGTCAGCCATCCATTGTGTAATCTTATCGACGACCAGAGATGATACGCCATTCCCATTTCCCCTTCTTCAAGACAGAAGTACAGCCCGAAACAACGATGACATCCCACCCGTGCTTGAAGATGATATCGCTCTTCTCCCGCGATTCATGCCGGGTTTTGATCTGGAACGCAAGGTAATCACACAAAAGTAGACATTCGAGTACCTCTGATAAAGCTTCCACAAGTCGTGGGGCTTATTCGACGTCGATGAAGTCGAGCCAATAAAGTTCAATGAGAATGCTTGGAAACACATCGTGCTCGACGAAAGCTCAAAGGTGAGGCCAATCAACTAAAGTATTTGTTGGGCTCATTGCGGCAGGATGTTATTGAAGGAGTTGTGGGTGCATTCGACTTTGGCAAGGAGGCCGTGGCAGATGAGGAACAAACGGGTTTGGTAGGTCGAGTTACTTGTTCGTTCAGATATGACCTCGAATGTCACGGCGCACTTCTCGCTGGTAGGTTATACTCCTGCATGGACCATCAGGGACCGGTAAAACGGCGACGGTTGAAGCTATCGCGGAACATTTTAAACGCCCATTGTACTCCCTCGCGATATGTTCCCTTCCGTTGGACGTGACCTTACTTGTGGACACGTTGACATCGCGTCTGGATGTATGTTCATCGACTGTTGTCCACTTCAATGCAAATTTATCATTCTCACAGGCAGCGAGATCATGGAATGCTATAGTATTGATTGAAGCTGGCGATGTGCGATATCTTGCATGTTTTATCAATCATGAATTAACTTGCATCCAGATTCTCATGCAGACTCAGAGGCACGAGCCAATAGTGCGTATTAGCTGTCTCCGTATTGTACTACCCCGACCTGCAATCAGATGGAAGAACATGTTCGCATCTCGACGATATTCGAGTTCTTTGAGCAGCATCGGTGCATCGTATTTGTTACCGCGAGGGCTCCGTGTACGGCATATATGTCGCACTTTGCTATGAGTACAGGTTTTATTTGCTCATCTATCAATCCCATGCTCACCTGTCGCCCTTTCAGCTATTCAGTATCCTGAATTAGATGGCGATTCCCGCCAAACCATGTGGTCCAATATGCTCTCAGGAGAAGGAAACAATATATCGCGCCGAGACATTGAGGAGATGTCCAGAATTGCAGTAAATGGTAAGTAGCCTCGCCCTCTTGTAGACAATCACTGCAACATTTGGCAGGTCGGGCAATGAAGAACATTCACACGACGGCCAAAGCATTGGCACGTTCTAGGTACTTGTCTGCATTCGCCGTGAGATTTCTGATTAACCCAATCTAATAGTAAACAACCTCTATCTCTACATCATTTGAAGACTGCTGCCAAAACACAAGGACAGGTTGAAGGTGCAGGATATCATCTTTACTGGTGACCTACTAGTCCAGGGCCGTTTTTTAAATATACCCTTTGACTGCAAGAATATGGATGGATAATATATGTAGAACTGCGGACGTATCGCAGCGCGTTTTTTTGGAACTATCGACTGTGAACGATGTAGCAAGTGTGATTGTCACTGAGTACTGATCAGTAAATCGTGATTGGTGATGCCTTCAGGGAATCACGTGAGTTCTTGTTACGTGTGTCGTCACATGATTCCTGATATCCATGACTTTTAAAATAGTATATACACTCATTCAAATTCAGTCGTCCAAATGTCATCTGCAGCGTCCTCATCAGATTCGTCAAGCCCACCACAGGTCAAGAGAAAGAGAGTTACCGAGGAATGTGATGACGTAGCACGCGAAACAGACACAGCAGATAGCGCACCTGTCCCAGATGACAGTGTCGTGTTGTCTCACGCCGAAAAACGCAGACAGAAGAAAAAAGATCAGAAAGTTCAAGATCGGCCGTCGAAAAAGAGAAAGGTGACGGATGGTTCCGTGGCTGCAAAGGACTCGAAACCTGCCGGTAATAGCAAACCGAAACGTCAGAATTCGGTCTGGGTGGGTAATCTATGGTTCAAGACTACACCGGATTCACTGCGAGATTTCTTTGATGGCGTCGGGGAGATCACGCGAATACACATGCCCACAAAAAAGGGAACAAAAGGAGAGAATATGGGGTGAGCAGAGATCGTTTCCCTGCTAAATGCATTGTCGACTGAAGATAAGGTAGGTTTGCCTACGTCGACTTTGCTACGCCAGATGCCAAAGTCATAGCGATTACCCAGTCCGAACGAGAACTGCACGGCCGGAATTTGCTGGTCAAAGACGGTGTGTGTGCTTGCGATTCACTCTACGCATTTGATGTTTAACCTTGCATTCGCGCATATGTAGGAAATGATTTTGCGGGCCGTCCCATAACTACACCAGCGGTGGGAGCACAAGAAGATGCCAAGGGTCCTTCTGCGGGCAAATCAGCGAGCGGCTTGACGAAGACTCAACAGAAGATTCTGCGTGTACAGAAGCAGCCTCCTGCCCAAACATTATTCCTCGGAAATCTTGGTTTTGACACTACTGTGGACTCGATTCGTGAACTCTTCGAGGCTCACAGGTATCCACAAAAAGCTGGAAAGGGTGTCAAAACGAATGACACTGAGGCTACTGCTGGGGAGGACAGCGATGCCATGAAAGATGTTTGGCTACGAAAGATCCGTATGGGAACTTTTGAAGACAGTGGTGCATGTAAGGGGTGAGTGATTCATCGTACAAGGTGTATGTGATGCCAACGGAAGCAACCAGATTTGCCTTTCTTGACTTTACCAGCACCGAACATGCGACTGCCGCCCTGATCAATCCTCGCAACCATCGTCTTAATGGCCGAGATCTAGTAGTGGAATATGCCTCTGCTGATGCAGTCCGTCGAGGCGGTGGTCCAAGATTGCCAAGTGAACACAAAAGTGGTCCTAAAAGACATGGTGGTCGGCAACCCGACGCTGAATCGCATCCACGATCTCAATCGCGTCCGGGAAGGCGTAATGAGAAAGAACACAGCATACAACAGGATGACACAACAGAATCAATACGACAGAAACAAAAGGAGGGTCCACGACATGTAAAAACTGACAGGGTCCGAGGACGTCCTAAACCTGGTGCCGCACTGGCCCAAGCGCCGCGTGAATCTGCTGCTATCATACCCAGCCAAGGCCAGAAGATTGTATTTTAGGATATCACGATAGCAAAGGATAGCAAGAAACACAGCATTAAGTACACCCTAACGGTAGATAGCTTGACAAAAATTTCGTAGTCTATATGGACATACTTTTCCTAGTTCATGAATATTCCTCGTCATCTTGGACCATCCCAACATTGAATTCAGCGCAGAGATCCCACCGAGAACCTGCAGCGGCGGCTGAAACATACTTAACGAAGCGCATAACGTTCTCGTCTCGCAGAACGAGAAGGAGTGTGTTAAAGCTAGGCTGAACGGTCAGCAAAGTGCTCTCGTCCTCTTCATTATGCTCCCCGGCCCCTGTATCACCGTCATGGTCTCGTGAACCAGAAGCATCGTTGACTTGATGTGTTTTGCTTGACCCAGAACGATAAACTGCTGGATCATCCTCCTCGTCATGGGGTGCCATGTAACACTTGATAGCAAATAAATCAGCAAAACGTCGATGAAGAAGATCTTGACCTAACCTCCCAGCCTCCCCACTCCCCAGCCTGCCAGCCACGCGGCTCTTCGTCCTCTTCATTCGCTTTCAACTTGCCATTTGATCGTGTCTCATTTTCTTCAGCTTCTACCTGAGGCGTTAATCCCAACACTACGTCCAATCGCGACTCTTCCCCTTCACTCGTTGCAAGAGTGTAGTCCAAGCCTGGTCTAAACCTTCGTGCTTCTACAGTATAGCTCAGCGGCAACAACTTGGTCAAGATGCTTAGCCAAGCGCGAAACGCGTCGCTTGGGAAAACTTCATCTTGCAACTGACGGAGGATTGTGTCTGATTCGCGTGGAGGCTCCGTTGTTTTTTGGAGTGTACAGTAACGCCATTTATGTGGTGGACCCCGCGCAGACCATGCACCGGAGACGCCAGCCGTGTGCGGTGGTATCCTCCCCTGGCGAGTCGCACCATCAAGACCATCAGCTTGGTCTGCCCTGCGCAAGTCAGGTTCAAGTTTCGATACGAGAGATGCAGAAAGGAAATGGTGGAGTTCAATATTTGACTCCGCAACAAAACGTGCCATCAATGCCTTCATCGTGCGTGTTTGAAGGTAAACTGGGTTTAGGAACTTTGAGAGGTAGGAAATATATTCTCTTCGGAGCGGTCCATCTGGATAGAGTGAATCTGAATGGGGGTATGCAACAAAGGTGGTAGAGCTAGATGTCTGTAATGGTCCCGGTGAGATCAATGCACGAAAAATACATCTTCCAAGACATACCAACTGTTCTCGTGAGCTTTTGAGCTCAGGAACTGCCTGATCAGCTTGATATCCCTCCTCGCCTTCCTGCGCTGCGTGAAACCAGCCACTTATGCTCAGTCTTGCCTTGCCATCTCCTCCTACTACCACTTCTTCTACGGAATGGAAGCTTTTGCCTGGTTGCACTTCGAAGAAAATGAATTGATTCCAGCTTGGGGGGATGGCTTTGCATGGTGCAGCTTCAGGCTCAGGGATCCCGTCGATGCCGGGTTGAACAGGATACAACTCTAAAGCACCTCCCCATTCTTTTTTCCACTCCTCACCGTATGGTAGTGGCATATAGAGGATGTACGACACGCGCCTGGTTCCAATCACATCGTCGTGGTTAAGCAGGTGACACCCCTGCGTGTACGAGTTGACAGCCATGTCCTGTTTCGTTCCGGAGAGCGATCCACACCCGGTGATAACCTGGATGAACTTGCGGAACTCTGAAGAATAGAGCGCATCGCGAAGAGCAAGGAGGTTTGGAAAAAGTGCAAGTTGAGCCTCAGAGAGGTACGAGAGTGATGCAAGGTCTCCGGTTTGATTGACCTAGGAAAAATATGTCGGATAACAGATAGTCGGCTAGTAGGATCAAGAAGGCTTACCTTGTATATGTCTGTCTCCTTCTCGGTGAAGCTCAGTTCGTTCATACATTCATCCTTTACATTCTTGAGAAGATCATTTTGGAAAAGTTTTTCGACAATCGCATATTTGAAAGGTTCACTGCCAGCATAAGCTTGATGCAGTTGCTGCACATTTTCTGGCTCAAAGAGACCAGGATAGAAACACGACTCGTGGTCCACGGTCGATGTCAGTGAATAATGGGTCGTTTTTAATCGTTTTAGAAGCGAATCCGAAGAAAGCTCAGGCGAATGAGACCGCTCGCGAACATGGGCCATTATCTTCTTTTGAAAGTTTGGTGGGGGTTCTTAGTTCAAGTTCGTTGGTCGCTTAAATATCCTTTAAAGCTGTGTAAATTTGGAATTGTACTTTGGATCCCGATCTACATCAGATCATGATAATCCTATTGATGCCATAGTGCTAAAACCATCGATATCATTATCGTATTATAACCACTAGTAGGGACCGCTATTCTCTGCGAATTCGGATCATTCTCCCCAAACTCTGCACCACAGTGGCCCTAGTAGTAAATCCCCAATCTAGTCCTCTCCTGCTTCCTGATCATATTCACATCTCGCAGATACGTTGAAACCCTCATCCACTTCACTCTGTGACTTTCACCTGTCATTGTGACACAGCCGGTGTCGACCTTGGATAGAATGTTCTTCAAATTTGGTAAGACGGAGGAGAGGAACGCGGCGACAGCCAACGGACTCTCGATTAGTGATGCCCCAACAGAGAGTGTGGTGATCTTAGTATTGATTATCCCACCCCCTGGTACCTCGGGCGTCACAACACTGTATGAGGTGGCATCCATGCCGATGCCAAGACTGCACAAATCTGGACAATGCAAGAGCAGACCGGCAAACCCATCAAGGGTGATTTGGGGACGCGCTGGTGTTATCCACCTGCCCTCATCGCCTAGGCGTAATTTTTTGAGCTTGGGCCACGATTTAGCGGCTCTAAGGAGGTCTTGGTCATTTATAGTAAGGTTGCCACAGGTTGATGGTAGCATTAGTTCTTCCAATGCGCAAAATGAGAACAGTGGCATGATTTCAGTGATTGTGATGAGAGAATCATAAGTCAAATCGAGTGAGAAAGCTTGCACTTGTTGCGCTGTTACACGAGAAGCAAGGAGTACAAGAATTTTTTCGTTACTGACCAGGGAAGACGGCGGGAAGTTCCCGAGAGAGATGGATACACTTCTCGCGGGTATCCATGTTGCTTCAAGGAGGGGGACGCATAGCTCAGGACTCTGCGCGCGAATGGTAAGATGGCGAAGAGTATTTGAAAATGTGGCTGGACTGTATTTGAAGAAGCCCCTCCTCAGAGATAGAAATGACAATTGTAAATGTTCGAGGGATGGGAGAGTGGAGAGGTGAAGCAAGGCAGGTCCATCGACGGCTTCTGTGCTAAGGGCCTTGAGCTGGTGCCAACCACATACAACTGCTCTTGAAACTGGAACGGGTGCGGCTGCATGTAAGCCAGTGTTGGAGAAATGTTTAATGAGGGGACATATAGCTCCCAGGATTGGTAAAACTGAGGACATAAACGGGCTACTCATCGCATGTAGATGGAGCTCAGTGAGGGTGGGGGTGAGAAGGCTCAAAAGGAGGCGAGGGTATTCACAGTTACTGCCCAACCAGAACAACTTTTCAAGGCGAGGGAGTAGAGAAGGCCAAGGATGACTGCAGAGAGTATGTACGAGTTCCAGACCGTCTTCCGTACGCATGACACTTTGCCCCGCTTTCCCGAGGGCTCGAACTCTCGTAAGGTACTTTTCGATGTCCCGCCAGTGAGAGGTCAGAATGCGACCGTTTAGCCTCTGCATGCCGTTTGAGATAGTGTAATCATGGAGCGCCTGGAAACTTACCAGACCATGACGATGCCGTGACCATACGTGCCTGAGGAGACATGCTACTACTGGGGCAAGAGTATCTATGTGAGCCCAGAGCACATCCAGAGCAGGCTCCGAAAATGTGCGACAAGTTCTAGCGAGACGTGCCAGAGTGCGGCGTCGAACATCTACACTGCTGGTTCCGGACAGTTGCTGTACGTCAAGCGTGATGTCTTCATAATCATTCAAGGCCGAAAAAATGTTCCGCAGAACTTCATAGATCTGGAGGCAGGAGTGCATGAGTAGTGCGATAGTAGTAGTTGAATGTTGAACGTTGAACCACCTAATAAGATATCCCTATCCGGGTCATGACGTCAGGAAGAAAGTGTCGCTAGTTAAATAACTTGACTTGAAATTTATGAGTTTCAGCAAGCCAAGTACTGTCAAGTCTTCAAGTTTGTGAATTGAGACGTATATGCCAGCATCACGTAAACCTTGCAGAGGGTTGACCACCTATGATGTATGCTTTCAAACTGAGAAGTACTCGGCGGTGACGGGGGTACTGGCGTCTTCAAACAAGCATCTTTACCTTGGACAAGACTTGTACCCAGGCCAGCCATTTCAGAGACGCCCTTTCTCGCTCTTCTCCAAAATTTCTACTTCTTGGTAATATCAGGCATCCTTCGAAATTGCCATTAACGTCAGGCCTTCACCGACGGTTCTTTGAACACTGTTAAATCAAACCTTGCACTACCTGCCAACCTTGCTGGAAGGACACAGACTATGGCTTCCGGATCGAATCAGCCCACAGCAGCGGCAGCAACCAAATTGACTTGGACGACCGTGTGTTGACCTTGGAGAGTCATACAGAATCTATTCTATCCCATACTTTCTAGACGGCAAACACGTAGCCAGCGGATCATATGACAAGACCGCTCGGCGATGGGAACTGCAGGCTGGTAATGAGATTGAGGAGGTGCGAGATGTTTCGGAGCAGGAAGTAGATGCAATATCAAAGGATGGTTGATGGTCATCTGTTGGAATATCAGGGGTCGAGGTACGAGCTCGATACTTGTCGGAAATCTTCGGGAATGATGGCGCAATATTACTGAGCGTCAGCAGCATGGTTTTACCGTTGGCATTTTACGGTACAAGGACACTATGCGTTTGTAATCGGATTCCCTGTACAATCAAGTTAGATCGTACTTCGACAAGACTTGCAGATAAGTACTAGTGGAGATTTCGGTGAGCTTAAAGCCCGTAATGTTGAGACAGGGATTTAAAAAGTATCTCAAACTGGATTAGTTGCACCAATATCTCCGTGGACATGGCTGGCATCCATATCTCCGCGGACAGCACATTGCTAGTGGGTGCGTCGCCCAATTTTACAGTGTGGATTATGGAGGTTGGACACAGGCGAACTCGTGGCTGGTCCATTCGATGATTATCCTTGTATCATGATGCTTCGATTATCGGAAGACTCTAGGAAGCTAGGGATAACACTTGATTCTTGGAGGAATCGCCTTTTTCTGCAGGTTTGGAATGTTCAGACACAGAAATTGGATATACTCCCTACAATCAGTCGCATATTCATCCAGCACCGGTCTTCTGGACAAAAATCCATTGTAATCGCATATTCTCCTTCACGGATCACTACTTCACGACGATCTATGAGTTTAACCCGTCGACGCTCAAAACTGTTGGAGCTCCTTTCAAATGGCACACTTATTTCATCACTGATCTAGCACTCTCGCCAGATTGTCTTCTTCTCGCCAGTTCTTCATACCATCAAGCTATGGGCCTTCGAGTCCCACCAGCTCCTCGCTTCATTCGACGTCGAATCTCCCAGGACCCTCGTCCTCTCGCCTGATTCACAGGACCCTCGTCCTCTCGCCTGATTCACACCAAGTAGCTTATACGACCCTCATTAACACCGATATATATATATGCAACATTGCAGCCGATATCCTTGCTAGCATTGGACTTACAAAAGAACCACAACCTAGTGTATGTATTCCCTGCATACATTCACCATTTATATACTAACGTTCGTACAGATCAGTAAATCTACGCCATGCTGCTCTACGAAACGTACGTAGTTCTGCTCTTTTATTCACCTACAGCTACACCATTCTCTATTACAGTCCGATGCAACCCCTCGTCCCTTGCGCCGTAAACCTGTGATAACCCCTGCCACTCCCATCTCTCGACCTTTGCCCACCAGGAATCCACATGCTTTCCTTCGCTTTCTACGTAAACTCATTCCCTCTTCTCGTATTGATGCGGTTCGCATGGATGAACCTAGTAATCCCTTGGATGTATGTTCCTCGTGCATGTCTGCTTTGCAAATTGACTTGATGGTTTCCTGATAGTTCACTTCTACATCGCCCTTACCTTGTCCACTTCCAAATTCTGACGGGAATGTGAGTGCAGACCGCAATAATTACACATCAGGCTTACGTTCTTCTAGTCTCGATCCATGCCAGTACCACCCACCATCCAATCCTCCGTCGCCAATACTTCCCTAACGCTCACATCTCGTTTACATCGACCATCAGCTTCGTGGCTCGCTCAGACAGATCATGCATCACCGGTTATCGTCGAGGTTTCCCTCGCGCCGGGTAAACTGGTGCGTGTGTCTCATTTATCTCGTTGCATTTTAAATCTCATTCATCCATGTATAGCGGTACGCTGCAGCGGGTGCCCCCAGCGATGATGATGGCCTAATACGCGATGAAGACTACGTTCCTCCTTCCCCCAATGCCGGACAGCATGACAGCGGCCGTTTCTGTTCTTGTTTCTGCTTCTAACTTATTTTGACCTTGCGTGTTCCATTGCTGTCATCGTTTGTTGTATGTGTTGTCCTTGTGTGAGATTTTGTATTTAAAATATTTAAGCATAAACTACGAAGTTTTTCAAAATATCTGAACACGCTTTTCCAGTGGCACCATGTCAATTCTGTCACGGTCTACTTCGTCATCTTGTGCTCTGTAAGTTGTACTTCGGGTAAGCATTGGCACATCGATACTAGCTAAATGGTTTGTACTCAATGTTACCATGACTGACCGACAACATGGGCATCACTCTTGACAGTTTTATTCAGCAGCTGTTGTTCATGACAGGTTCGGGGAGATCTGGCGACGGACCTGTCAGATTGATCGGATATCGATCCAGGTTTGTTTTGCAATATTGTCTATGCATCAGGTCTAAAATTGACAGGTTGCAGTGAAAGCATTGCAGATGTATGATGCTGATTAGAAACAGATCAAGATAAGTCTCTTGATGAAAACCTACTTCATCTATTACTATAGGCCGCCACTTCGCAAAGGCTAAAGCGTGAACCCAGAATATATGCCAATCTTAAGCATCCAGATAAGTATCCTGCCCGTTTCTGGTCACACGTATGCCTTCAGCTCTTTCGTATGAATAGTCAGTGCTCAGGCGGAGAATGGTAACCCGACAGCCTATTTGGAGCGTGAGGGCACGGTTCTTACTCTCGTTAGACCATTCTCAAACAAAAAGATGTCGCTCTGCCCACTTGGCTCATCATTACAACTGCTGCTGTTGTCGATCACATGTACTGAAAACCGATGACATCATTTTGTAAAACATGTAACCAACGACGTGGGTATATGTGAAACAAATAAAAAGTCGCTTAGAGAGATACTGTTCTTTCTACCATGCATTTGGATCTGGGATGACAGGTTATGGAAGTAACTCGACGCAAGGAATAAAGGCAGCATATTCTTCTCGCCGTTAAGCCGTTATCCCCATTACACGGTTGAAAGCCAACCTCTCCAAGGAACATTTCGAGCGCATCAAAAATTCCATAAACTGTTCATGTTCCCACTGCAGGTCGTGGGTAGCCTCAAGCACACGAAGGTTGGGGAGTGTGATATCTTTGAATGGGAAAAGATCCTCGCTTGAGCCCAAAAGTGCAATCCAGGACACCGACAAGGATTGAAGGTTGAGATGCGTGGCTGGTTCTACATGCTCAACCAAGTAGAGTGTTGCAGTTATAGTCAGAGAAGTGAGGTTGGGGCATAGACGCAGTAGGCAGGTGAATGCGTCTAGTCCATTTACGGTGAGGCCGACATGGGTGAGACGGGCCCATGTGGAATCGGAGAAGAAATTGAATTGCTCTCGGTTGAAAAGCATCCGGTTCATGTTAAGCCTGCGTAAATTGACCGGTAATTTTGAGAGGGAGCGGTCAAGAGCATTCGTAGGAAAAGCAACATATGGGTTTATGGTAAGTTCCTCGAGTGCGTGGAAGTCTTCCACCATGAAGGGGCCACCATTCTTGGTAAGAAAATCAAGTGTGAGAGACAAGATTTTCTGAGCGTATGGCTGAAGGAGATTTTGTAGCTTGTCCCAGTCATGGTAACACTTGAGTTTCAACGAGAGCGGGCGTACTCCTGATCGCTCGAGCCAGGAGTTGCAGCAAATGAGTAGCTTCTGCCAATCAGGCTCCTGTACTGCCATCTGCAGCGTGCACCATAACCTGGGCAAGCTGATAGCAACCTGCCTCCAACGTCTACATATTGTGGTGAGTAGGATAGGAGCCAGACTTGCTCTAGGCGACAAATGCTCGTCTTGCGGCAAGCAATGGATAAATATTTCAGACAGAATTTCAGTCGGAAGGCGGCAAATAGCCGATGAAACTGCGTTGGACTGAATGATGTTGGCATTCTCTTTGATGACTTGGGGATGATGATGACAAACACCGTCCCTGGCCGTTTGAAGGCCCGAGTGCTCGCGCACAATCTATGAAGTTGAATGTTTATTATCATATTCGGTCGCAAATACCTCCAGAATCAAGTACTTACAGCACCAGTGGCAGGTGGCGAGTCAATGTTAGAGTTCGATGTCTGCATATTATCGTGAAATAAGTTGAGAAGTTGGATATGTGAAGGAGAAAACAAGTCTACCGTTCTTCCAATTGTCGGGTTCCTATTTAAATTGATCACCTTGCTATTGTAGTTTCGGTAAAATAATTCCACTATCCACAACTAGCGACCTTGCATTGTTGCAAAAGTGGTCAGTGTGGGCGCTCGTGGAACTGCAGGAGGGTGATCTTACTTAATGGCATCGGCATAATCATTCAGCACCACCAGGCCATGATGTCATGATTGAAGGCCTTTTCTGTCTTCACGTCAACTGAAGGTCATAGAACAAACTTGTCGATCGAGCTGTGACCTTTAGTTTTCCTTATAGTAGTCTTGTGTTTTTTGTTTGGTATGTGACAGATGTAAAGGTACTCACGAAAATCTGAGTCAATGCGAGTCTCCTCGGCACCTCTTCGACCATTCATGCTGAGGGTCCAATTCTCTTTCATCGACCGTTTCTCCCCAACTACATTCTTAGTTATGCTCATGCCAATCGTGAGAACTAACTGGAATAAGACGACTCAATGAGTATGATGGTGTTTATATTAACGTTGACACATGGTTTCACCGCGCCATACGAAGCTTCGAGCACGTGTCACATAGATTGGGGAGTAGTTTGAAGTACTAGGCGTTAAATAAAAAAAGAGTTAGAAAAAGTCATGCTGCGAGATGCACAGCTACATTGAAGACATAAATACATAGAGGTTGGACGCGCGCTTATATGCCCATCATCGCTCTTCGTCCTTGCTAGTAACCTGAAAACCTATATGAGCTGTGAGCATCACACATCGATGGACTGACGGCTAGGCAAAGTGCGGCACTTGAATGGACTAGACCTGAAAAACTCGGTATCTTGTTTAGCCTTACAGAGCACGAGGTAAGCTTACCGAACCCATCCATTAACCGGCATAGTCGCTAATGAATACAGCCGTTATGGCTTCCAACTCGACACAGTCCAGTGCAACAAAAAACAACTCGATTCTGAAAGGGACATAAAAAATAGGATTATGATTTTGAACATGACGAGTACAGATATGTTTCGTCCATTTCCTATTTTCCCGATGGCAAGCAAATGGTCAGCGGATCAGGCGATAAGACCATTCGGCGATGGGACCTGCGGGAGGGTAAGGAGATCGAGACGGCTCGGAAGGTATGCAGGAATAAAATAAGAATAGTGGAGGTATCAAGGGATGGTCGATGGCTTGTCACTGTTGAAACACTGATAGTTGGAAGCTCAAAGTCAGAGGGATTGAGACAGGGATCGTGAGAATATTTCACGAATAACGTTGCTAGCGGGTGCCTCGTTGGATTCCACAGTGCAGATGCCAGATACGCAACTTGAACTCGTGGCAGGCTAGTTCATTCGAGGATCATTGGCTTCCGAGTCTAACGCTCTGACACCGTTCGTACAGTTTGTCGTGAAGTCGTGTGTCGGGGACTTAAGTAGAAGCAATGGCATTCGAAACGATATGTATGAAGCAGCAGAAATGTGCAATCAATGCCATCGAACTGATTATGTGACCGTGTGTAATTAGTAGAATAACTAAGGTGAAAAATGAAGTGCACTTGAATGAGCTTGCGCGGGTATATGATAATTGTGTACTGTGTATTGTTAGGTGCATGATACTGGGGAGAGAACGGGTGATATGGGTGTCCATGAGGAAGTAAAGTATGTGCAATGTCAGAATAAACAGTTGAGGGGGGATCAGACATTGTAGGATGAGCTCATTGAATATTGCAAGTCATCGAGTCAATAACAGATTGCGGGACGCTCAACAGTAACTCAGCTGGCCCGAGCACAGCATTTTTGTTAACCATGCTTGAGTGTGTGCGTTTCTGCCCATGAGGGAGACAGCCATAAAGGCCAGTGAATTTTGGATCATCCTTCAGCTATGGGCGGCCATCAAGAAAACACATTCAGGATTATTTCGAGCGCCATCGGGAGATATGTCCAGAGCTTACGCGAGTTCAAGAAGATCGGCTTTTGACTTGGAGTTGAGAGAGCTGCTGAATACTGCCGTAGGACCATGAGGATCGCAAATAGTTCAAGCAGCTGCTTCTTGAGCTTCCAGCTGCTGTGTTGCCTCTTCCTGCCTTTCTTTTTCAGCACGTGCTGCCTTCTCAGCCTCCTGGCAAGTGCGCAAACCTGCGGCTGAAGTGTGTTCCCTTGCCCTGCTGATGTTTGGTGTATTACCGGCTTGCTGATCTTCCCAATACTTTGCACAGGCCTTCTGGTCTTTTTCGTGTTGGGTCTGGTGCAGCTGTTGAGGCTCAGACTTCACTTTGGCATTGGTGTCATGCTTCGGCATTGTGGATTTTTGATTTACACAGTCTCAATGTAACGCTTTGGGTGGATTGTCACGTCTGAAGCATATTTTGTAGTCACGGAGAAATTTGTTTTAGTATTCTCTCATAGTGTATAACCATCATTCCATATTCGAGAATTTTCTGTGGTGATCTGACCTTTATAGCGAGCCTTATATGTACAAAACTAGCAATAAGTTGGCCACCAGATGAGATCTACTTCGAATTTCTTCAAAATACATAGAGAGAGAACTGTGCACTACATTGAGGGGGACCTATATGCAACATACGTAAGGATTCCGTGCAGAATTGCGTATCAATGCGCGGACTCTTGGGATACACGGACTATCTTATCTTAAAAGATAGAAATGTGCCTAAAGGTATTGGAAGTATCTCGACGCAAGGAATAAATGCAGCATATTCTTTTTGCCGTGCAGCCGTTATCCCTATTGACAGTTCGAAAGTAAACTTCTCCAAGGAACATTTCGAGCGCATCAAAAATTCCATAAACTGTTCGTGTTGCCAATGCAGGCCTTTGGTAACCTCAAGCACACGAAGGTTTGGGAGTGTGATATCTTTGAATGGGAAAATATCCCTGGTTATGCTCAAAAATGGAGTCCAGGACACGGACAAGGATTGAAGATTGAGATGCGTGGCTGGTTCTACAGGCTCAACCACGTTGATTGTCGCATTTATGGTCAGGGAAGTGAGGTTGGGGCATAGGCGCAGTAGGCGGGTGAATGCGTTTAGTCCATTTACGGCGAGGTCGACATGGGTGAGACGGGCCCATGTGGAATCAGGGAAGAAATTGAATTGCTCTTGGTTGAAAACCATCCGGTTCATGTTAAACCTGCGTAAATTGACCGGCATTTTTGAGAGATAGCGGTCAAGAGCATCCGCAGGAAGACGAGTATATGGCTTTATCGTTAGTTCCTCGAGTGCGTGGAAGTCTTCTACCATGAAGGGGCCACTACTCTCACTAAGAAAATCAAGTGAGAGAGACGAGACTTTCTGGGCGTATGGCTGAAGGAGATTTTGTAGCTTGTCCCAGTCACGGTAACACTTGATTTTCAACGAGAGCGGGCGTACTCCTGATCGCTCGAGCCAGGAGTTGCAGCAAATGACTAGCTTCTGCCAATCAGGATCCCGGACTTCCATCTGCAGCGTGCACCATAACCTGGGCAAGCTGATAGCAACCTGCCTCCATCGTCTACATATTGTGGTGAGTAGGATAGGAGCCAGACTTGCTCTAGGCGACAAATGCTCGTCTTGCGGCAAGCAATGGATAAATATTTCGGACAGAATTTCAGTTGGAAGGCGGCAGATAGGCGATGAAACTGCGTTGGACTGAATGATGTTGCCCTTCTTTTTGATGACTTGGGAGCGATGATGATCCCTAACCGTTTGAAGGGCCGAGTGCTCGCGCGCAATCTGTGAAGTTAGATGTTAATTATTATATTCAAATACCTCCAGAATCGAGTACTTACAGCACTAGTGGTGGGTGGCGAGTCAACGATAGAGTTAGACGGCTGCATATTATCGTAAAAGATGTTGAGATGTTGGAGATGAAGATGTGAAAGAGAAAAAAAGTCTACCGTTCTTCCAACTGTCGGGTTCCTATTTATATTGATCACCTTGCTATTGTAGTTTCGGTAAAATAACCACTATCCACAACTAGAGACCTTGCATTGTTGCAAAAGTGGTCAGTGTGGACGCCCGTGGAGGGTGATCTTACACAATGGCCTCGGCACAATCAATCGGCACCATCAGGCCATCATGATTGAAGGCCTTTTCCTTTTCTGTCTTCACGTCAACTGAAGGTCATGGAACAGACTTGTCGATCGAGCTGTAACCTTTAGTTTTCCTTATAGTAGTACTGTGTTTTTGGTTTGGTGTGTGACAGATGTAAAGGTACTCACAAAAATCTGAGTCACTGATTCGAGTCTGCTCGGCACCTCTTCGACCATTCGTACTGAAGGTCCAATTCTCTTTCATCAACTCTTTGTCCTCCACTATATTCTTAGTTATGCTCATGCCAATCGTAAGAACTAACTGAAATAAGACGACTCGATGAGTGTGAGGGTGTTTATATTAACATTGACACATGGTTTCACCGCGCGATAGGAAGCTTCGAGCACATGTTACGTAGATTGGGGAGTAGTTTGACGTACTAGGCGTTAAATAAATAAAAAAGAGTTATAAAAAGACATGCTGTGCGATGCACAGCTACCTTGAAGACATAAATATGTAGAGGTTGGACGCTCGCTTATATGCCCACCATCGCTCTTCGTCCTTGCTAGTAAGCTGAAAACCTATATCAGCATCGCATATCGACGGACTGACGGCTGGTTTACGTAGGCAAAGCGCGGCACTTGAATGGACTAGACTTGAAAAACTCAATATCAAGCTTAGCCTTACAGAGCACGAGGTAAACTCACCGAACCCATCTATTAACCGACATGGTCGCTAATCTGCTCGGGGAATACAGCCGTTATGACTTCCGGCTCGACGCAGCCCAGTGCAACAGAAAATAACAGCAACTCGGTTCTGAAACCAGTTGTGACCTTGAAGGGACATAAAACATGGTATTATGATTTTCCGGATAGAGAACATCAAGAGTGGAAATTTGTTTCATCCATTTGCTATTTCCCCGACGGCAAGCAAATGATCAGCGGATCAGGCGATAACACTATTCGGCGATGGGAGCTGCGGGAGGGTAAGGAGATTGAGAAGGCTCGGGAGGTTTGCGAGAATCGTATAAGAATAGTGGGAGTATCAAAGGATGGCCGATGGGTTGTCATACTCACTATTGGTGAGCAACTCAAAAGTCCGTGAGGTTAGGACGGGGGTTGTGAGAACATTTGATAAACACTCTATGATCAATTGGATCGATGTCTCCGCGGACAGTACATTGCTAGTGGGTGCGTCAATCGATTGTACGGTGCGGAGAGCGCCATCTGCAGGTGTGGGATATCCAAGCACAGAAATTGGTCATACAAAAATCCACTCCCTTCGATGCCAACTATATTTTTCCACCAATCTTCTGGACAACAAATGACAAATCCATTGTAACCGCACTCACCTTCACGGATGACGTTCACCCAGCTATCTACGAGTTTGACGCGTCGACGCTCAAGACTATCGGAGCTCCTTTCAAAGGGCACACTGATCTCATCACTGGTTTAGCACTCTCACCTGATTGTGTTCTTCTCGCCAGCTCTTCCTATAACGGCATCAAGCTATGGTCCTTCGAGTCCCGCCAGCTCCTTGTTTCATTCAACGTTGAATCTCCCTGGAACCTCATCCTCTCACCTGATTCACGCCAACTAGCTTGTACGACCTGGCATGACTCCAATATTTATATATACGACATTCCAGTCAATATCCTTGCTAGCATTGGACTTGCAGAAGAACCACAACTTAGCGTATGTATTCTCTTCATACTTCCATCATCTACTACTTATATGCTATCATTCTTACAGACCGGTAAATCTAAAGATGCAACACCTCGTCATCTACGCCATAAACCAGTGATACCTGTCACGTCTCCCATCTTTCTACCATCGCCTGCCAAGGATTCACATACTTTCCGTCATCACTTTCTACGCAAATTCCTTCCTTCCTCTTTTCGCACAGACGCGCTTCGCACCGATGAACCGCGTGATCCCTTGGATGTATGTTTCCTGTGCATATTTTCTGTGCAGTTGACTTGATAGTTTCCTTGCAGTTCCCTGCTACATCACCCCTGCCTCGTTTACTTGACAGGAATGTGAGTGCAAGCAACAATAATTACATATTAGGCTTACATTTTTCTAGTCTCGATCCACGCCAGCACTACCCGCCCAATCATCCGTCGTCAATACTTCCCCAACCCTCACATCCTGCTTACATCGACTATCAACCTGGAGGCCCTTCCAGACAGATCATACATCGCCCGCTGTCGTCGATGTTCCTCTCGCGCCGGGTAAATTGGTATGCGTGTCTTACCTCTCGCACTGTATTCTGAAATCTCATACGTCCATTTATAGCGGTACGCTACAACAGGTGCTCCCAGCGATGATGATGGCCTAATACGTGACGAAGACTGCGTTCCTCCTTCTCCTTCATCCCCCACTGCCGGACAGCATGGAAGTGGCCGGTTCTGTTTCTGCTTCTGACTGATTTCGACCTTGCTTGTTCCCTGGTACTTCGTTACTGTAATCGTTGTATGCGTTATCCTAGTGGGAGAGCAAAACTAGATAATTGGCTCACCTTCAATGTACAATGTACTGACTGTGACGGAACTGCATTCACGAGCAATCCATAGATGTACTTCCGTGCTATCGTGATGCGACAAGGATCTAAATCTGTTGGCTAGAAAATCAGCTACCGTGACCGCTATTTCGATCCCACGTCTGAGATATGCAGACGCACAAAACCGACTTGACTTTCAGATGGAGAAAATTGCTTGTCGAGACAACACATCGCCATGGAACATCAACGTGCAGGTCATACTAGTACAGTTCGTGTTTATGGGGTATCATACAATGCCAAGTATTAGTCCGCAAATACACGATAAATCCTCCCAAACCAAAAAATCCAAACCACAACGATTACATTTAAATAAGACAGACTCTCGTGCGCACAAGCCCACCACGCCAATTACGCATCCCCCCACTGCGTTGATGCGACCAGTCCTCCTGCATCCGCGCAAATGCATCCCGGATGTGTTC
>MU172935.1:113294-265972 GCA_016695475.1 Suillus decipiens | reverse complement strand
TTTAAGTACAACACCTCGAAAACCACAGGTCCACAACGGACACACCTTGCTATTGTAGTTTCCATAGCCAGCCTACCCACCATCCACAACTAGAGTCTTGCATTGTTGCAAAGGTGGTCAGTGTGGACGCCTGTGGAACTGTGGAAGGGTGATCTTGCTCAATGGCCAAGTTCGGCATACTCGTTCGGCACCACTAGACCATTCAAAACCTTTTGTCTTCGCGTCGACTGAAGGTTATAGAATAGACTTGTCGATCGAGCTGTGA
Source organism: Suillus decipiens (assembly GCA_016695475.1). Taxonomy (NCBI): domain Eukaryota; kingdom Fungi; phylum Basidiomycota; class Agaricomycetes; order Boletales; family Suillaceae; genus Suillus; species Suillus decipiens. Next base: position 265,707 of record MU172935.1, on the reverse strand, counting down.
CCTTTATTTTTCCTTATAGTAGCTTTGTGCTTTTTGGTTTGATATTTGACAGGCATGAAGGTACTCACGAAAACCTGGCTCAACTCTATTTTCATTAATCTCTCCCACCACATTCTCATTCTTAGTGATCAATGTTCCTGCTCATCGGTAAGAATAAGATGACTAGATGAGTGTCAGGGAGTTTATAGCAGTGGGGATTAATGTTAGCACATGATTTGATCATGCCGTAAGGAGTTTTAAGCGCGTGTCACATGAAATGGGCAGTAGGTTAGAATACTACGTCATGTACAAAAAGAGAATGCGAATATTCAGCTGTTGAGCGAAATGATTGAATTCATGTACTGTACCTACGGACACGAATACTACGTATACGTTAACATAGTTCTACACAATTAATGCAGTACTCACCTCACCCGTTGAGCCAAAGGACTGTAGAAAATAAGTAGTGAGAAGGGGGATGCCCATTTGTCATTTAAACACAGGTAACGCTGATTGCCGACGCTTGTGTATTCTTATTAATCCTTGTTTGGGACCAGTCGGTGGTACCAGCACTGCGTTATCGAATCAATGACCAAACGTTCAGTTCAGCGCTCAGCATCAAACTGCCGTTAACATGCTTCGTGCGCAGCGATGAAAACACGATTATAGGGGCATACTTACATTACATTACATTTTAGCCAAAACACACTGGCTATATACAGGCAGTCACAACACGATTTTGAGCAGGCCGTCTCCCCAGATCTCGATGATGAAGCTAACCAAAGGACATCCCGCTTTTTCCATGGGACAAGTATGAGCCTTCGCGCACTCTCGATAATGCTATCTGGACCCAGTTCCCATGGTCCCTACAACCAGTGGCAGAAGTGTGAGGAATTCTCCGATGTATCAATGAGCTGGCCGGATTGGAATCTGAATTTTCGCCATGAATATCGGTGAATAATTTTGATTTTTGGTTTTTATTTAAGCGCTGACTCTGTTACTATCAGCCGTTTACATTCGACCGCTTGGTACAGCTCTTAGAGCAGAATCCAATATTTGAATCAACAGGGAAGAAGCTGCAGTGGCCTGTCTGCTATCGACTCGCCTCGTGCGTTACAGAACTCGTGGTGAAGACCCCCTGCAAGTTGCACATGAGCTCGGAATTGGCCTGGCACAATTGTCTTCTATTGTCGACGTGTTGTGCATGCTTTGCGGGAGATTGGTATGCAGGTTGTCACTCGGGGTAATGAGGACCGTCGAAACGAAACAGTGCGAACCGGTCCTGAATGCTTCAGGATCGATCTGGAATATGTAACAACGCTAAATGCCTAACGTTCAAAACACCGACAAACAGTACTACTTCAATTATCGACAGCACAGCCACCTGGAGGACATAGAGGTGAAACGTGCACTCATACTCCTGGCAGCGCTCTTCGTCCTTGCTAGCATCCTGGTAAGATAAAAATTTACACGAGCAATACACATGGATGAACCGATGACTGGCTTAAGCAGGCAAAGTGCGACACTTGAACGAGTTAGACTTGAATATCAAGCCTAGCCTTACAGAGCACGAGGATAACCCACCGAACACATCCATCAACCAACATACTTTTTGACCTGTCTGACAGCCGTTATGATTTCCAGCTTGATGCAGATCAGTGCAGCAGAAAACAAATCGATTCTGACACCAGCCATGACCTTACAAGGACATGAACCATGGCGTTATGACTCGTGGCAAAGCTGCAAGCTCAAACGTATCTCGTCCATTTCTTATTTTCCTGATGGCAAGCGGATGGTCAGCGGATCGGGTGATAAGACCATTCGACGATGGGACCTGCGGGAAGGTAAGTAGATTGAGAAAGCTCGGGAGGTTTACAAGCGTCATGTAGAAGCAGTGGAGGTATCAAGGGATGGTCGATGGATTGTCACTGCCGATGGTTTGGAGCTCAAAGTCACCGAGGTTGAGACGGGGGTCGTGAGAACATTTCATGAAGACACTTCAAGTTGGATCGAATGCATCAATATCTCCGCGGACAGCACATTGCTAGCGGGTGCCTCGTGCGACTGGATGAATTCCATAGTGCGGATATGGCGCTTGGACACAGGTGAATCTGTGGCTGGTCCATTCAAATTTGATGATTATTCTCCTAGCATAATGCTTCGATTATCGGAAGACACCATATCTCGGAAGCTGGCGGTAATATCGTCAAATGTGAGGAGGACCGTTTTGCAGGTGTGTGATGTGCAGGCACAGAAATTGGATGTACAAATATCTACTTCCAATGCGGGGGATATTTCTCCGCTACCGGACTCCTGGACAACAAAAGACAAATCCATCGTAGCTGCATTCTCCTTTACGGATGACTACCCCGCAATGATCTATGAGTTTGACGCATCGATACTCAAAACTGTTGGAACTCCCTTCAAAGGGCATACTCGTACCGTCACTAGTCTAGCACTCTCACCCGATTGTGTTCTTCTCGCCAGCTCTTCCGATGACAACACTATCAAACTATGGGCCTTTGAGTCCCGCCAGCTCCTCACTTCATTCAACGTCAAGTTTCCCAAGATCCTGATCCTCTCTCCTGATTCACGCCAAATGGCTTACGCGACCTGGGATGACACTAATATTTATATTTGCAACATTCTAGTCAATATACTTGCTAGCATTGGGCTTGCAGACGAAGTGCAGCATAGTGCATGTATTCCTAGCTTACATCCATCATCAACTACATGCTAATGTTCTTATAGACCAGTAAATCTAAACATTCACCCCATGCTGGCCTACTAAACGTATGCGGTTCTGCTCTCTTGTTCACCTACACCTACACTTTTCTCTAATACAGTCTGATGCAACACCTCATCCCGCGCGCCGTAAGCCAGTGATAATCACTGTGACTCCCATCTCTCGACCGTTGCCTACCAGGGACCTCCATGTTTTCCTTCACTTTTTCCGCAAATTCCTTCCCTCCTCTTCTCGCGCAGACACGGTTCGCAGCGATGGGCCTCGTAATCCGTTGGATGTATGTTTCTTGTGCACGTTTTGCTCGCAGTTTGATTCGACGGTTTCCTTGCAGTTCCCTGTTACATCACCCTTACCACGTCCACTCCCAAATCGTGATGGTAATGTGAGTGCAGACTGTCATAATTACATATTAAATTTACATCCTTCTAGTCTCGATCAACGCCAGTACCACCCACTACCCAATCCACCGTCACCAGTACTTCCCCAATCCTCACTGGCATATCCCGCTTACATAGACCATCCACCTGGTGGCCCTTTCAGACACATCATGTATCGCTGGCTAGCGTTGACGTTCCTCTCGCGCCAGCTAAGCTGGTATGCATGTCTTATTTCTCTTGTTGTATTTTAGATCTCTTACATCCATGTATAGCGATACGCTGCAGCGGGTGCTCCCAGCAATGATGATGGCTTAATACGTGATGAAGACTACGTTCCGCCTTCCTGCAATGCCGGACAGCATGGAAGCGACCGGTTCTGTTTCTGCTTCTGACTGATTTCAACGTTACTGGTTCCCTTACTGTCATCGTTGCTCGTTGTATACATTGCCCTAGTGTGAGCTTTTATATTTACAATATCTAATTACAAACTACAATGTTCTTTCAAACATCTGAACACGCCTTTCCAGTGGCACGGTGTCAATTCCATATATTTCATCATCTTGTGCACTGTAAGTCAGTACTTTGAGTACTTATTCTTCTGAGTTGAAGGTTTTGTACTAAACACTGTCGCGACATCATTATCGACAGTTTTATTCAGCCATCTTTTGTGAGCTGCTCTTTACAGCGGATATGATTTCTACCACAAAACAGCATGAGTGTGTGACCAGATGGATCAATATTGTCAGATGTTCCAAAAACCAATATTTTCGACAGAGACGAAAAGACGGCGATCTCGCTGAAATGCTAGAGTTGCAGAAACAAAGCTCCGGGAGCCCATGTGATGGCGAGCAAAACTTGCCTGATCTTTATTTGCTTGACAAGGTCACCTGCGGTTGGTAATAACCACCACCATGTGCGGCCCCAGGTCGATGCGTGCGGTATAATTCCAGGGTCTTGGTCCAATTGGGTTAAAGATCATATACAAAAGTAGCTAGCATGGAGCGCTTCTGTTTGGTTTCGCTCCATAATAAACAAAAGCGACTATATGCATTTTCTAGATTCTGGTCTATCGATATGAAAATAGCTGTCAGTCAATCGAATGTTATTGTTGTGTAGAATCCCCAAAGGAGATTTATGTAACATACTAAGTCAGGTCAGCCTCGATGGGGCTCTGCTCAGCGGACGCTTCTGACACGGGCTTCGCTTTCCATGTCAGTTCGGGGTGTTTTGTCTCGCTCCAACAATGGTTATATGTGTTTTCCAGATTCTGGTATATCGATATGAAAATAGCTGTAAGAAAAGTGATGCACAGCTGTCTGAAACACATAAAAAATACATAGAGGTGGTACGCGCACCTATATGCCTATCATCGCTCTTCGCCCCTGCTAACATCCTGGTAAGATGAAAGCCCACATACGTATTGGTACGCATGTATGAACTGACGGCTGGCTTGAGCAGACAAAGTGCAACACTTGAATAAGTCAGACTTGCAAAACTCAATATCAAGCCTAGCCTTACGGAGCACGAGGATAACCCACCGAACACATCATGACTTCCAGCTCGATGCAGCCCAATGCGGCAGAAAGCAAATCGATTCTGACACCAATCATGACCTTGGAGGGACATGAACGATGGCATTATAACTCGGACTCACCAGATGAATTTTACGAGCGCACACGTATTGATTCCATTTCCTATTTTCCCGATGGCAAGCAAATGGTCAGCGGATCAGGCGATAAGACCATTCGGCGATGGGACCTGCGGGAGGGCAAGGAGATTGAGAAAGCTCGGAAGGTTTGCAAGCGTCGTGTAGAAGCAGTGGGGGTATCAAGAAATGGTCGATGGATTGTCGCTGCTGATGGTTGGGTGAGGTTGAGACAGGGATCGTGAGAACGTTTCATGAAGACACTTCAAGTTGGATCAAATGCATTGATATCTCCGCGGACAGCACATTACTAGCATGTGCGTCGATCGACTGGGTGGACTCCATAGTGCGGATATGGAGCTTGGACACAGGCGAACTCGTGGCTGGTCCATTCAAGTTCAATGATGACCTTCCCAGTATAACACTTCGATTATCGGAAGACTCTATGTCTCGGAAGCTGGCAATAATATCGTCAAAGGGGAAGAAGTCCGTTCTGCAGGTGTGGGATGTGCAGGCGCAGAAATTGGATGTACAAAAATCCACTTCTAATAGGGGGTATATTTCTCCGCTACCGGCCTCCTGGACAACAAAAGACAGATCCATCGTAACTGTGTTCTTCTTCATGAATGCTTCCAATACGACGATCTATGAGTTTGACGCGTCGACGCTCAAGACTGTCGGGGCTCCTTTCAAAGGACACACTTCTTCCATTACGGATCTGGCACTCTCGCCTGATTGTGTCCTTCTCGCCAGCTCTTCCTCTGACGACACCATCAAGCTATGGGCCTTCGAGTCCCGCCAGCTCCTTGCTTCATTCGACGTCAACTCTTCCTGGAATCTCGTCCTCTCGCCTGATTCACGCCAACTAGCTTACACGACCCTCATTGACACCAAAATCTATATATGCAACATTCCTGCCAGTATCCTTACTAGTATTGAACTTGCAGACGAACCGCAGCCTAGTGTATGTATTTCCCGTACATTTATCATTGACTATATGCTAATGTTCCTACAGACCAGTAAATCCAAACGTCCACCCCATGCTGGTCTACTAAACGTGTGTGGTTCTGCTCTCTTGTTCACCTATATTTACACCATTCTCTATTACAGGTCGATGCAACACCTCGTCCCGTGCGCCGTAAACCAGTGATGATACCTGTCACTCCCATCTCTCGACCTCTGCCTACCAGGGATTCACATACTTTTCTTCACTTTCTACGCAAATTCCCTCCCTCCTCTTCTCGTACGGACACGGTTCGCACCGATGAGCCTTGTAATCCCTTAGATGTATGCTTCCTGCGCATGTTTGCTTTGCAGTTGACTCGACAGTTTTCTTGCAGTTCCCTGCTACATTGCCCCTACCGCGTCCACTTCTAAATCGCGACGGTAATGTAGGTGCAGACCGCCATAATAACATATTAAATTTACATTCTTCTAGTCTCGATCAACGCCAGCACCACCCACCACCCAATCTTCCGTCATCAATACTTTTCCAATATCCTGGTCACATCGACCATCAACCTGGAGGCCCTTTCAGACAGATCATGCGCCGGCTATCATTGACGTTCCTCTCGCACCAGGTAAACTGGTATGTGTATCTCATTTCTCTCGTTGCATTTCAAATCTCATACATCCATGTATAGCGATACGCTGCAGCAGGAGCTCCCAGCAATATTGATGATGGCCTCATACGTGATGAAGACTATATTCCTTCGCCTCCTCCTTCACCCAATGCCAGACAGCATGGATGCGGCCGGTTCTGTTTCTGCTTCTAACCGATTTCAATCTTGTTTGTTCTGTCGCTGTCATCGTTTCTCGTTGTATGTATTGCCCTAGTGTGAGCTTTGGCATTTATAATATTTAAGCACGAACTACAATGGTCTTTAAAACATTTGAACACGCATTTCCTGCGGCAAGTTGTCAATTATGTCTACTTCATCATTTCGTGCTTTGTGAGTTAGTACTTCGAGCACTTCTACATGCATCAGGCAGGAATAACCGCCGGCTTCACGCCATAGTGTTTTTGCGGCTCTTCGCGTTCACGGCGACAGGCTGTATAGTTTATGGTTGCAGCACCAATTCGCAGTGTCAGAGACCCTAGATTCAGTGGCTGTGTGTGTCAATCGCATTGGAGAAAAAATCAATAAAATCTCGAACTCATAGCAGCCACCACAAACTTCGAAGACCATTCGCGTATACTACACGTTTGGACCCGATGCTACAACTGGCTATGGTTGTCACATCGGTGACTCAAATTCGACATTTGCGTTGACGGACAAAGAGATGGAAAACATCAATAAGGCCTTAGAGCATCTTGCTGGGGAGTTGGGGATCGGCACCTTGACATCAATAAGGCCTTAGAGCATCTTGCTGGGGAGTTGGGGATCGGCACCTTAAGTTACTGACCAGAATCTGTCGACGATGGAGGGAGGTTGCTGTGGGTACGCCCAGTTTATGGTGCAGGTTTTTTATGGAAGTCGACGGCGGGAACTGGCAGCGGGCGGTTATTTGTTATGACTCGCAGCTCGAATTGATGTCTGCTCTCATTGACATTTGGGCGCCACCTCCTTCTTCAACCTTACATCAATCATGAATCGGGTCTCTCCTCCTACTTTTTCCCCAAAGAGAAGGCCAACTTGAAATTTTGTTGGAAAACTTACTAGTACTTTAGGAGCCGGTATGTATTTATACTACTGCATAACTTTTGTACGATCTATCTCATTACTATTGTTCACTCTCAAGGTCCTTGACGTGAGGCTGCCTTTTGACCTCGAACTTATAAAGTCTTGTAGTCCCGTATGAGCCCACTTGACAAATGTCGAGATCGCCGTACATTAGTCCTGCTCCTACTTTAATTATGTCCCAGCTTCTCGATCACATTCAAAGAAAGACAACCCTTGAAGCTACTCACGCATACTAGAACCCAAATCCTACGCATCGCCGATACCTATTCTGTCAAACGCTCTTTGTCGGACTTGTCCAATGCTCTATCACTGCCCAATTTGCACGTTTTCGAAGCTGTCGGTGGTCCTTGTGCGATGCCTCATCAGCTGTTGGTAGCATTTCTGGCACTGTCAAGGTGCACCCCCGGAAGCTTGGTTCTCTGCGGTCGGATGTAGACGACAGACGTGGAATGAGCAGAATACGTTGCCCTCGTTCCTTCTGTCAACATTGTGGAGGATCCTAGTCGCCAATCTTTTACAAAATACTCGGCTGCTACATGTCTCTTGACATGATGTATTGGCCTGCGCAGTCAATCGTTTTGTGCGTTGTACCTCACGGGAAATTTCTTTCTAGAGGCCATATTACGCAGTGCGCCCTGGCACTTTATGTCGCAAGCGCGTGTGAGGACCCGGAGGTCCTCTACGCATGGACCACGCTTCAAATCAAGAACGTTCGAGACCGACCGTTCTCTTCATTCCACTTTACCTTGTCAGTTGCGATGCCATTCCCTTGTGCCTCTGTTTTCACATAACCGTTCGGCTCATCCATCACCGAGGACCCTTGCTGTTTTCAGTATATATTGCGCATGTACATTCTCGTATCCAGAGCATAGAGAGCACAGCATGACGGACAGCAGATAGTAGGACGAGACGAACGAGATTTATGTGATCAACAGTGTAAGTACTAGTAGTCCCTCTCAACAACAACTTGAACTACCCTATCGTGCTGACTATTAGTAATAGAAACTTTGTCGTGTACGACGAGCTCGATCGGAATGTAATGTAAGGAATGTCATTCAATCCCCTGGCTACGGAAATCCCTTTGTACCACTCTCGTTTTACCGATACAGCCACTCCCTTAGACATATAAACCTGTCCTTACTTTATGTAAGACTCCCACTCACTTATCTCTCTCTGGTGGTCCGTCAATATTTCAATCCCCATCGAACACATTAGCATAAATTCCCGTGATCTCAAGTAGTTTACCGGGATTCGTGTGCGTTACTAAGATGTTCCGGTCACCGGAATCTCAAAATCTTACCCCCAAGTTGATGTACAGCCTCGGGCGACTGCAAGGCGCCGAGAATGCTCAAACCATATGCCGGTCTCCGACAAACTTGACCGGGATATGCTTTGCACTGATATTTGAGTTGGGGGTCGGACATTGAAGATATTACATTTTCAATGACTTACAAATCGGAGTTCTATATATACTCGAACTGCGGTAGGGCGATGACCGCTGATGCGGCAATCGATGACGAGGCGTTGATGAGTCATTGCGAAGCCGGAGCCCATGTCAAATATTTTTAGTTTCAACATGAGAAACAAGACAACCAAGCCGTTGATACATCATTCCTGCCGTTGTGCCTGTTGAACCATCGAGTTCGGAACTCAAACATTCAGATCGGAGCCTATCATCGTCGACACACTACCTTTAGAATAACTACATAAGAGAATTACGGTACATATTTGCAGAAAGTGATAACTCGTCAACGCAATAATACAACTAAGAGTATACAGAATCAGACATTATGTTAGAAGTTAAAACAACCCTTATCATCCCGATCATGAGCTCATGCATGGTAAAAGTTAATCCTGTCGTTATCATCACAATTATGACTTCATGACTTTTCCACCTCCAATGAAATCAAGTCAGCAGTCTGACCCACTCCTGATGTGGGTTCCGCAGACTGATAACGGGCCAGCGAGAGGCTGCGTCGTTGCATGGGTTGGATTGGGTGTGATAGAGAAACCCATGCTTCAGTCGCGTTCGCAAGCAGCTCCTCCGCGATTTGCGGAGTTACATTCGTAAGCGGGACTGGGGCGTAGATCGGAGCGTCTATAAATTCTAGATCGAGGTCGGACGCGCAAGGCACTTTGCTTGCCACCGAACAGGCTGGGAGAATATATATCCGCTCTAGGTTCCCTTCGGCATCACTAGCATGCGATGACAGATGGAAACCTTGATGGTGGACAAGAATGGAATAATAACTCGATAAAGCCAATACGAAATGAAGCTGCAGTAATCAAGCCCTCAGCCTTGGGCCTCGCCACACATCACTAAGGCGAAAGTTACTCACGCGAATGACGGTGATGACAATCAGAACAACCATGAATGCGAACACTCCCTGTTCAAACCATGGTTCACAGTTTTCCAAAGTAAGCCCCAAGTCAATGGAGTACTGAAGAATGTCTGGTTCGCGTGACAGCAACTCGCAAACATTGGAGCGGACTGTCGGTAGAAAGGCAGCGTAAGAGCCTATCGCTGCGAACAACGTGCCAAACACGAAATCCCCAACAATGTAATCACGATATATGCGCACGAACGAAGGCTTTCCCTGCCGAAGAACACCTAAGAATTCGGCAAGCAAGCAAAAACAAAACTCGACGCACTCGGACAATGCCTGCCAGACCAAAGAAGCAGATGGCCGATGCCGCAGCAAAGTATGCGCACAGCAATGCCCATACGAGCCGCACACCATCCTTACTGATCGAGTACTCTGAGCTCTCCCACTCGCTTTCTGGTTCCCATTTGAATGACCGCCAAGCTCCTAGTAGTCGCGCTGCAAGGGCAAAATTGCATACTGCGCCAAACAACGAAACGGCTAGAGACGTAGTCCTACGAGAATAGAAGAACATGTCAGTCGGTGGTGAAGAATTACAGGAAAATACAGTCGACAGTTAAGGACGGCGGGTCATCAATCTGGTGCCCGTGCCGGACTTTTGTAAGCGTGCAGCGTGGTGGAGAGGGGTTGGTCGAGAACAAGCGATGTCAACACGGACCTTGTTACAAACAAACGAGCCATCTAGTCAGAAATTTGGCTGACTGAGCCTCTGTGAGCAAAATAAAATGTAAGTGGAAGCCGGTAGTTAGCGTTCAAGCGCAAGTTACGCATTTGTGGTCCACGAAAGACGCTAGCTCGTGTATGACTAAGCTGACAGTGGTAATCAGGTCGGGATTGTGATCTTTTTATAGGTCTTTACGCTGCGGTACCGGACAAATCACAACGTAGGTGGTGCCCGCTCTTCCCATGGGTGGGATCCGGGCTCTAGAGACGAACTTAGCATGTCTCCAGTGTAAAATTTTGTGGCTGAGTCATCTCTCATTGGACTACGAGTTCGGCACTCTGACGAAGCTTGTGTTACGGTGATTCGAGGACGGACATCAAGCAAGCATCGGAAGCAGCCGAGATAACTTGACGACTTCCTCCACGAGTTAGCCATGAGCGGGTGCGCAGTCAGGAACTTGATCCCGAACTTTGCGATTGAAGTTTCGACAAACTTTAGAACACGCTTGCCGTGGTGTGTGAGTGCATGCCTGTCATCTGGTTACCGCGATTGCTTACTTTGTCGACTTTACCAGTGTCCTTGAATCATTGGTGGATGCAATAATTGATTGCCTGCGGTGCTGATCATGGGTGCCGGTGATTTCCCTTACTGGTATCGGACATTTTACCTCTTTCGCGATGTCATCCGCACTTAAGCGCCGCGTGCTTTGTCTCGTACATATACTATACATCCGAATGACTTCTCTCCCTTTGGTGTGTAGCCGTAACGAATCGACGGCTTGATTATGTAGGTGAGATAATCCTATATCCCAAAGGCGGACTCACACCGTCTCTAGAACTACCCAATTCAATGCCCCTATCTTTGTTGACTCGAGTCCGCTCGCACAGTGATTTGAATGTAATCAACGCCTTGCAGATTCGAAGAGCTCGGACGCAATGTGACTCATAGGATCCTAATCTACCGCCCCAATTCTAGCGAATAAGTGTGTATTGCGTGTCAGAAACTTGTATTGTTTATGTTATCTGACGTCTTCATCCCCGAGTGGCAAATCAAGGTTCGAAGCGGAGCGTGCATCGCGCGTGCGCTGATTTTGATTTGAAAAAATTCCTAAATCGATGAGTGGCGTTCGTTGGAATGGGTTTTTAAGCATATTCCATCGCTCTCTCGCCCACATTCCATCCACATTTCCTTCCCTTGCAGACTCTAAGGCCATGTCGGATTCTTCCTCTCTTACAGGCTCTGAGGTCATGTCAGACGACGACCAAGCTTCATTTCAGGACACTCAAGATGCCATTCCATCCGAAGGCGTGAATTTAGCAGAGCGCGCCACTGGAACCAAGGTCGGTAACGTGTGTTCATCGTGTTCACTATTGAATACTGCCAATCGAAAGAACTAGACGGCTTCAGAAGATAAAATCGACAAAACGCAGAAAGTTCATGATCGTTACTTGCAGCGTTTTCAGATGTGGTCTGTACCAAGTTGCTTGACCGCTCTCACTATTCGCTTACATGCAAACGCAGGGATCGTAATAAAGAGATCTGGAAACCATATGATCCGTCATTCATCAAGCCTGTCGCTGAGTGCAAGGATCTAAACAACTACTTCTATCTCGACGTCCGCTTCGTAGATGGACGATGTGCGCTTTATGTTCAATGACTGTCACTGTATCCATGTGTTGACGACTTCATCTAGTACCCCCTGAACTCGCTGTGACCAACTTCAGCAAAGTATTAGTTGATTTTCTTCGGTAAGATTATGATACAACTCTTACCTGGCCAATCTCAGCGTCGTCTTGGCAGATACGCTATTGGGGGCAATTTCTTCAAAAGAAACTCAGAGTATCTTCTTGTGGATTTTTTTACGGGACTAGATGACCTTCGGACTGATCTTGCGGACGTCCGTAATGTTCTTGCTTCAAATCTGGCTGGTGAAGACCTCAGGCAAAAAGCGAATGATATGGGTTGCACAGATGCACTGGGCCGTATGTGTGGTCGTCATGATATGATATCCCCTTTGACAATGTCATCTCTCGATACAGTGCATAAAACCGAGGAAGACGCCCGGCGGTACTTCGAAGACGTCGCGGAGCATTTTGGTGTTCTGTTAGGTATGATAGAGAAGGAATTCGAACCAGTGTGAGTACATTTATATATTGGCCTGGCATATATGTTAATCGTGAGGCTACAGAGCTCAAGAACTCGAGCTTCAGCTCTCTTACGGTCATATTGCTTTCGACTTACTCAGATACTACTTTGAGCGGGATGTTAAGTACTATACCCAGCAGAAGGACGATTTGGTGCGTAATGATATATGGTAGCAACTGTGCATTTAATTGTCCTGCAGACCGGATTTACGCTCGTTGGCACATACTATAGCGAGAACTCGACGTAAGCCGCGTTGTATACGAAGGATCGGGTTCTCATCACCATCACTTGCCCATAGATATTTTACCCTGAAGGGCCAGACAACGAGGTGGAACGGATGCAAATACGTCGACGAGAGAAAAGATTTCTCGATCCTAAAATACGAAGTCTGTATTCACTGCGCTTGCAATTCATGAGAGCTCACGATAGACCAGGGAACGGTGACACTGTCAAGTCTGCCTTGCAAAATCATGACAGACGACGTACGCGCCAAGCTAACTGGTACGAGGCCCTACACTTGTTGTCAGACGTAGAGAAGTTCTGAACATATCTTAGCTCGAGGGAATCTGTATGGATCGTTTTGTGGCGGTTTCCATTACAAGTCATGTATGTCTGACCTATTTTATGTTGTCATCGGACTAATGATTGTGCTTAGACAAAGGGGTAATATTCCTTCCCCCTCTTTTCTAGAATAGCAACGAGCTTATCGATTTGACCCCACAGAATCGAATTGTGATCGATGAATGTAAATTCGAAGAAAAACAGGCGTATACACGTGATTCGTACGAGATCATTGCTTTTGCTCCTAGTGCATATGCTAATATCGTCCCAGAGACAAGGAGATCCCTGACATTCCCGAGGGGAAGCACGATCAACTTCCGGCTTTTGTGAATGCTTTTGAGCTCAAGAGCAAAGTAAGTCGAACTCTTTTACTTAGCATGATTCTGAGTAGACTCACGACGGGCCACAGGAATGGAAATCATTTCACGTTGAACATATTGATGATGTCAAGTTTGACGAGAAAGCTTGGGACCACTTGGTTATAGACGATGACGTTAAAGTAAGTGATAGCTTTGTGTAGATTATCCGGCTTCTACTGATGGTCGGGCAGAACCTGATCAAGGGACTCGTAGACGTTACTAATAATGTCAATACATCGCAGTATCTTATGTCGGATGTCATCACAGGTAAAGGTGGAGGTTTGGTAGGTTTTCCTGTCCAACTCAATGCTATCAACCTGAGTTTTTCTGTGTAAGATTGCGCTACTTCACGGGCCTCCTGGAACCGGAAAGACGCTTACAGCTGAAGCCGTCGCCGAACACCTCAAGAGGCCCCTGTACATCATCAGCTCTCCTGAATTGTCGACAGAGCCTTCAAAACTGGAAACTAAACTTTCGGAGATATTGAAGGTACGTGCTAAAATGGACAATTGCCGCTGTTCTCATAAGGATGCTTTACCAGATAGCTGCTGCATGGGACGCCGTAGTTCTTATCGACGAAGCTGACGTGTTCTTGGAACAGAGGAGTCTCCATGATGTACGGTTTTGCGATCTATCGTTAATTTCACTATCGTTTCTCATTTTATTGTATGTAGCTGCAACGCAACGCACTGGTTTCTGTTGCTTTAAAGGTCTTTGAGTACCACCGCGGTGTGCTCTTCTTGACGACAAATCGTGTTCAAACGTTTGATGACGCCTTTCTTTCGAGGTTCTCTATCGGTTCGTGCTCTATTTATATCACATCAGTTTGAAATAAACTTAATCTACATAAACAGCAATCAAATATCCCGAGTTAGATGCTTCGGCCCGGCTTACGATCTGGCAAAAGTTCTTCGAACTTGCTGGGTGTCCATTGTGGGGCTCAGAGCCTGAAGAGTTCGTCAACGTCGACGGCAAAGAGCCACGCTGTTATGTTTCTCTCTCAGATTTGGAGGCATTGGCGCAAAAGCCGTTCAATGGTCAGCATGCCCTTGTCACCCTACTTATCAGAATTAAATATAGTTTTCAGGACGTACCATCAAGAACCTTGTCCGGACCGCACAAGCATTGGCACTTTCTACGTAAGCATTAATAGCCGTGTGTTTGCTTCCATGTTACTCATCAGAATACACAGAAAGGAACCGCTTTCCCTCGACCATGTCAAAGTTGTTGTCCGCGCGCAAGAGAAATTCTTGACAGAGTTTGCCCAAATCCGCTCTTAGTTAGCATCTTAGCGTCCTTATGATAGCACCAGTCCAAGTATAACCATGTCAATATTGTAACACCACCAAATGTATCCCGCAAGTTTTTTTTGGGCAGAAAATGTTTGGTATGAGAGGGGCATCGAGAGCATTAGCCAAGTCCCCATATGCCCGCTTTCCTCACACCATCCACGAGAGCATCCACATTCCCTAGCATACTCCCTAGTATTTCTTTCTTCTCATCAATGGTCCGCACACGGTCAAACCTACTTGTGCGAGCCTCTGTGTCCTCAGCACCGCCTGAAGAGAAGGTCTTGCTGCTAATCGTCTCTCGAAAACGTGATACGGAAGGCGTTGTAGGGAGGGATGTATCAGAGACTCCGAGACCTGGTCGGAACCCTCTGGGTTTCTTCGGACTCAGCGGCTCATAATCTACTTCCTTGCGTAGCATAAGCATCGAGCGTGACTGTAGTGGCGCCGGTATCTTTCTAGATACCGAAGGTGGTGAGCTAGGAGGTGTGCGTGGGTCCGATGAAGTGAATGTGGAAGCGGAATACGACTTCTTGATAGGCGAAGGTGTGTGGATGTTTTCGAAGCTAGAAGTTGTAGATGTCGACGAAGAAGACACGGAGAAGAAAGAAGACGAGGTTGACGAGTTCGATGATGATCTGGTAGAGGTGCAGGCAAAGGAAATATTCGAGATACTAGATGCAGGACGAGCAAATATCTTGTTTTCAGGATGTAGAAGAGGTGAGTTAGGTCGGGTGGCAACAGGGGAGGAAGGTAGTGAGTGTGATTCGTCAGGCCATATGTGGCTAGTGGGAGTCTCATCCATCAAATAAAAGTAGAGAAACTCCAGGCATTTCATTCTGGATCTACATCAGTGATTACATAGCATATGAAACGGGTAACCCACCTGACTTCGCGTGGTGTTCCTGCTCGTTTGAGTATCTTTACCACCGCTTGAACTCCATTCACTTCCTCAAAAGCGCGTAGCGCTGGAGAAGAATCAACCAGAACGCACAGCAAAGTATCCAAGACAGCGGATGTCAAATGCATGAATGGTGCGGGTTTGTCTGGTGGTTGTGAAGTATTCTCCCTTGAAGAGGCATCGATGATTTGCGTGTGTCGAGAAACAAGTAATAACTCGATCAAAATCTACGATGGATGATGAGGTTTAAGAATCTCAAGGTCTTCACCAAACTCAGCAAACCTCAAGGGAAAACCGACGTCCCAGAAAAGACTTGCTTGATTTGTGGTGAAGAGAGACTCCTTGAATTATTGACAAGCCTTGGCATAGTTGGGAGCACGAGGCATTCATCTCAGTATCACGTTCTTCTGTGATTCAGTCAGACATGATGTTGGGAGAAGAAAAGGGCTGCATACTTACTGGTGGAGCTCTTGCTAGCACACAGCTCTAGCTGTGGTGTCGTACATTGTATCCAAGCCAGGATCCGCGATGGAACTACATATCCAAATTAGACATGCACACAGCAAGTCAAGTGGTTATTTCCCACCATTGGATTCGAAAGCGTCTTGAAGATCCAAATATGTTTCTAATGTATCATCATCAGAGGGCTGCACACATGCAAGCGCAAGCTGATGCTCAAGAACAGCTAGTGCTCGATTTCGTCTTCCGAATGATGAACGTGTCGAAGTCACCTGTAGTGGACCGTGGTAAACCGACAACTAACCGAACCCATCCTGAATAACACCGTTGTTACTCACATCGTCCAAAGCATCCTGCAGCGTTGCCTTCATCGAGCTCACTGTTGACGACATCGATGAAGATATATGATTCCGTTGTTCCAGGACTTGCCTCGAAGTTGATGAGCAATTGATGATCGATGACCGGAGTGTTAAATTTAACCGCGTCGCCACCACGTGACGGGGGCGTGACGCGGAAATTCGGAGGGGCGCATTAACGACCGCGTGAAGCCTCGGCTGCCTCCCACTGGGGAATACAAGTAAATAACGAGTTGTACTTAGGTGCGCATTCCCAGACCTTCACAATCTTTATTGTTGACCATCATGGCACCCATCCCAACAGTATGTGCAACATATATCTGTTCAGGTGGATCTACATGCTCACGTAGAGGCATTGCGACCACAGCAATGGACGCGACTTATTCGCTTTGTCGCCGCAGAGACTGCACAAATTCACATCGGACAACCGGTCGACCCCAGACTTGATGGTAAATCGCAGGCTCATTCGTACTTCCTTGATTACATGATATTTACGTTGACGTACAGTTGGCCTTGCTTCATGGAACAAACAGACCATCAGAGCTTATGAGATCTCTGGGTCTGCTATTGACCCTGCCGCTAGCGTTACGAGCAACATCTTGACTGTTGAGAAGCTTCTCTCTCCTCTTTCTCGCGAAGAGATGAAGGTCGTTCGGTGCTTGGGTCTTAACTACTCGGACCACGCAGTAAGCCCCATTAAAATCGAGTCGTGTAGTATAATCTTGACGAAATTACAAACAGGCAGAGGCTGGTATGGATAAGCCTGCGTAAGTTGATGCTATCCAATGTTTCCTGGGTTTTATTCAAAATTACATCGTTACAACTTGTATAGCGCCCCCATCTTGTTTTACAAGCCCCTGGCGTCAATGATCGGTCCCAATGCACCCATCTTCATTCCCAAGGTTGCGCAGCCTGTCGAAGAGCACCTCTCCGACTACGAGGTAGAGCTCACCATCGTCATTGGAAAGGCGGCCAAGAACGTCTCTGAGGCGGATGCTCTCGACTACGTCCTCGGGTACACTGGTGCTAATGATGTAATAACTTACGCTATAGTTTTGAGGCCGCCTGATCTCATATCTGTGCCAATAGGTGTCATTCCGCAAGCACCAACTTACAACTTCCCAGTGGGGATTCTCCAAGGGGTTCGGTAAGTAATTTATCTCGGACAATATGAGATATAGCTTCAAACGATGAACTCGAACAGATAACACAACTCCCCTTGGTCCTGTTCTTGTGTCGAACAATGCTGTTTCCAACCCCCAAGACATCCCGCTCACTTGCACACTCAATGGACAAGTTCTTCAGGATGGTAGCACCCGGTAATATTTATCCATGCTCTAGAGAGAACACACACTGAAGTGATGATTGTTAGCGACCAAATCTTCAATGTCCGGCAAACGGTATCTTTCCTCTCGCAGGGAACCACCCTTGAGCCTGGGTCGGTTATCTTGACTGGAACACCTAAAGGTGTTGGTTTCGCAAGGAAACCCGCCGTTGTACTCAAGAACGGCGACGACTGCAGGGTATGGTTGGGCAACGGTATTGGCACACTCATCAACCCTGTCATTGAGGAAGACCGTCACCAGGCGAAGTTGTAAATTTGTAGCCGTATATACCGTCTTTCTTATTTCTATGCATCCTTTATCCTTATGAATTGACGACAGCAGGTAGTGAATATGTTACATAGTTCTTGTGTACAAAAAGTCTGTCATCTCAGATTCCACCAAAAGCAATGAGCTTTTGATTCAAATATTCCTCGATACCGTGGCCTCCCTCCCGGCCTAAATCAAACAGGTTCAGTATTGGCTAAACGGGAAGATTAAAACTTACCAATACCGCTCTGTTTCACGCCACCGAAAGGAATAGTAGCATGGCTGATCAATCCGGTGTTAGCGCCAACCATACCAACCTCGAGCGCCTCTGCAACTCTCCATACGCGCCCAACATCTCTACTGAAGAAATATCCAGCAAGACCCACGTTCGTGTCGTTTGCTAGGGCGATCACCTCCTCCTCTGTCTCGAACTTCGTCAGAGCTGCAACAGGCCCGAAAGTTTCTTCGACATCGAAAAGGGCTCCAGCGGGAACCTCAGAAAGGACAGTAGGCGCAAAGAAAGTTCCAGTGCCATCGACACGTTTACCACCAACCAGTACCTGGGCACCACGAGAGACAGCATCTTCCACATGTCGCGTAGCCTTCGAGACTGCTCTCTCGTGAATGAGAGGGCCATGCGTCCTGGAAATGGATGAGTAAATGGCAGAGATTATTTGGCGCGTTTAACCAACGTTGTCTCATCTAGGCCATTTCCGACTTTAAACGCAGCTACTTTCTCAGCGAGTTTAGAAGCAAAATCGGCGTAAACTGAAGACTGAACATAGATACGGTTCGCACAGACGCAAGTCTGCCCTGAACAACGGAATTTGCATGCAATTGCCCCTTAAGGAGATAGATCAGCTTAGAAATGGTTCGGAAAACCTTCCTATGCGGACCTTCAACAGCCTGGTCAATATCAGCGTCATCAAAGACAATGAAAGGTGCGTTCCCGCCAGCTTCGATGGAAATCCTAAAGAGAATATTTGTAAGCACGAAAGGGCATCTGGGTAGTGCTCACTTCTTGAGTGTGGATGCAGCCATACCATACAAGCTCTTAGCGACGGGTGTTGATCCGGTGAACGATACCTTCTTGACTGTATTGCTTTCGCACATCTCGCAGCCGACCTCAACGACATTCTTTTGAGTTGTAACAATGTTGATGACACCGTCTGGGACACCTGCGCGACGAGAGAGCTTTCGAATAGTAACAAGTGAGAATACAAAGTTTGCAGAAATTATAAGGGAAGTCCTACCTCAGCTAGTGCAAGAGCTGAAAACGGTGTTTCAGGTGGAGGCTTTATGACTGCTGTGCAACCTGCTGCGAGTGCGGCACCCAACTTTCGCGTGATCATAGCAGAAGGGAAGTTCCACGGAGTGAAAATCGAGCTGGTGCGCTTGATTAGATAGAGCATCGGACGGGCGCATGAAAGGTCTCACACAACACCGACAGGTTGTTTAATTACAACGTTCCGAATGTTGGTGAACGGCGAAGGTATGTGTTCTGATAAAAACAATCAAGATATGTACTTTTTGAGACAGAGAAGACATACCTCCATAGGTTCGAACGGCCTCCTCAGCTGAGATCATGAAAATGAATAGAGGTTCGAGCCACCTGACGGAGAAACCTACCATACCACTGCGAAAGACGTCCAGTCACATGAGTCGATTAAACTGAAATTGGCTTACCTCCATGAAGGATGCGCTGTACGCATTCTCACCCTTGTGTTCTAGGAATTAGCTTAATACTGAGGGATGTCTAGTAATGTTACCTTTGCTTCTGTCAAAGTCTTGCCATTCTCTAACGTCTGTCAAAGAGTGAGGAAAACAATGGTTAGTTGAAGCAAAACACGTACGATGATCCTGGCTAAATCATCATTGTGTTCTTGCATTAGACTATAGAACTTCATTAGGATGTGATGACGATGCTGTTACGCAGAATGTTCTTTAGTATATGTATATGCTGGCAGAGAATATGAGATACTAACCCTGGCCGTAGTTTTGCCCCATGACGCAAAGGCTTTCCCGGCAGCTGCAATGGCAGACTTGGTCTCCTCAAGGCCCATCTCAGGAACAGTGCCGAGCTCTTCGTCTGTTGCAGGGTCTGTAATATGTCTTTGAATTAATTGATCATATCACACTTATGAGCGGATAACATACTGGTAACAAGAATGGTCCCTCCCTCCTTTGCGTTCACCCACTTCCCGTCGATATACGATTGATGCTTTATCAACGACGGGTCATGGAGACCCCACTAAAAGAAGCTCAGAAATTCCAAGCAGTGTATCAGAGGTCAAGCCTACTCACGACATTGGCATTCGTGCTAGCCATTCTGTACCACGAGCTGAGACTCGAGCGACCGGATTGCTTGGTTGCAATCGGAGTTTTCACAAGCACTCTCAGTGCATGAGAGAATGGCAGGGGTTGCGGAAACATCTTCCTTGTGGAACAGGCCGTTCGCGGGTGCAGGAAAGCCGTCCGCGTTCAAGTTAATTCAAGTTGGAGTCAGGTGATCGAGTGACCTCATGAATTCCGCATGCAGTGAGAATTTCTCGGACAACGACTTTGAGGCGTGGCATGCTAGTGAGCTGAGTATAGCAGCAAAGCACGAACTCCAAAACTCAAAGCACTCGACGTCTCAGAGCAGTAAAATTTGGTCTGTACAATATTATAGTCGAACGTCTGGTTTTATGCTAACTTGCAACAGCTAGAACCAAGCTAGAAACACTACCCGCCAGATCACGATGGCAAACGAGCAATATATATCCAAAAAGACTGTTGCTGCATCCTATCGACCACGTAGTTCTGTATGTCGCATCTGCACAACCAACTACCTCTGAAAGTGAAAGCATGTTTGACACATAACATCCATAGCTTATGTCCCCCGGTCTCCAGCGCGCACGTGCACCTTTTCGCCTTCGAAACGCCATAACCGGCCTGATACTTGCAGGCTTCGGCGTCGGCGTTTGGGCATACTCTATTAGCGCAGTGAAACAAGATGACTTCTCGGATGTTGATGAGGAGGCGCGGGCGCTGATGCTCGCTGGGTCGCCAACAATCGTGGAGGTCGTGAAAGTTCCAGTGATGGACGAGGCAAAAGTCGTGGCGACACAGGCCCCGAGCAGCGTGCCTGTGGAGGCCAAGGAAACTACTATGCCATCAATACACCGAGGTTTACTTGTGCCCATTCTCGAGAGACGTTTCCCCCGTTTGTTGGACCCATCACGGAAGACTCTTATTTGGGGTGCGCCTCCAGTAGACAACGTCGGAAGGCTACGCGATTCGATATAGAGATTTTGCAGGACTTTGGATTTATGTTTCCCCTACAGACAATGTTTGGGTAAGTCATAAAGCTATCAAACTGGAAAGCATAATAACACTGCAAACATTTCTATAGCAAGGTACAAGACGATAATCTAATAGTAGACCATTTAGCACACACATGTATGAACACTCGTTCGATCCAGCTCCCTTCATAAAACTGAATAGTACGAAAAGCCAGAATCAAGATATCAAGATGATGAAATAGCGAACCACGTTCATGTTGGCGTATTGACGCAACATCTCATACACAACCTCTACACACTAGCGCAGGCAGACGATGCCACCAATAGAAGAGTAGATCTCCAGCCAGCGCAAGTCTGGAGAGACGGTGCTGAAAGCCTGTTGCATAGATTCATCAGATTGAGCCCTTTACCGAACAACCCATCACTCACCCGCCTCAGCCGCTGTCAGACTTCGATGCCCATCTTCTTCAGACCTTCCTTGGCAGCCTCATTTCGGGCTGCTTTCTTGGTCCCACCTTGTCCGCGACCGTAAACATCTCCATCTACTTCGCACCTGACGATCCAAATTGGAGTTGTCTTCGTGCCTTCGCCAGTCCCGTCTGAGTAGATCCACTCGACTATTCTATTGGCCTTCTGAAGCTGCTGATTGAACAGCGCAAGATGGCCTATGGTCGTTGGGGTGGCACTAGGGCGGGGATGAGGGGGCGAGGGTGGGGGTGAGGACAGAACTGAGTCAAGCGCAATAAGCGCAGTCGTCGGAACAGGGGGGAGACGATGTTGCTCCCGCACCCGTTTATAAGCCTCAATCGCGTAAGGCGTAAACAGGGCTCTTAACCAGGGCTGGACACCTGGCATATCCTGCTCGAGATAGAGCCCGCCCACATAGGACTTGACAGTAGAATGGTGTTAGTAGTCGTTTATTTATTTGAGAATCAGGGGTAACGTACTTCGAAGACGTCGGCTGGGAACACTTCTTTCAATGAACTGACTTGTAGAGGGAAACGGGGACATACCTTGAATATTGACGGAAGCGCGTAGGGTAATCGCCTGAGCAGGATGCAGACGTAGTCTTGCTGGTAAACCGTACTTGCGCGAGATGTCAGCAAGGGTTGAGTTGCCTACGACCAGGGCTCGGATTTTCTGAGGACATAGTGGGTGGGTACGCTGGGTGCTCATCGAGAAATGAAGCATACCGTAGATGGCCCAACGCGCAAGTAGGGGTACATCTCCAGGAGGAGCTTGGTCACGACCAGGCCTAACACGGTGTCTCCAAGATGCTCATACCTGAACAATGTATCAGCATCGGCTCCATACACAAGCGCCCTTATGGAAGCCCAATTGGTTGGACGGTATGCAGTACAACCTGACGGCCTGAGGAGCCCAAAGAAGAGAAAATTTACTCACTTTTCATTGTCTGGACTCGGGTCATGTGGATGGTCCTCGAATACATGATTCGGACGTCCATAATACGAGCGATGCGTAAACACCTGCGTCCGAATGTTGTCCTTGTTGATATCGGGGAGTGCAGGAAACGGTTGAGCCGCGTTGAACACTGGGTGAAGTATGCATGGTGGACTGTCAGACAGTAACATACGAATATTGTTAGGAATGCGAGAGAGCACATTGAGCCAGTAGCCGTTGAAACCCACATACTTGAGAGACATCGCTGCTGGCCTCAGGCTGGGAGGGATGAGCTTGAGGAGAAGAGAGTGACGCTGCCATTCGAACCAGCGTTGCTGCCTATATGAGGCAGCCCTGACAGCATTTATCAACGAGATATCGGTACCTGGAAGCAGTATAAGATATGAATTGGGCAAGGCTGGCCTTGATAGGTTTAGGCGTACTACTGTTATTAGCCTACTGTTACGTCTTCGCCACAGGGCCGCCCATAGCGAGGATCAGAAATTGACAATTGTGGGTCTCCCCTTCAGCCCCAAGCATCAAGAACACGCCTTCTAAAATTATAGCTGAGAGATAGAAGCCAGTGTACTGTAATTCCAAGACTATCGAAGCCTTGATTTCGTCAAATACCCCGAGATTAAACGAGAAACGGTCCTACATACCGCTCTCCTCACAATATAACGAACGTTGCTCTAAGACCAGCGCTTAAACGGAGAAACGGACGGTGATACATATTCAAGATTTCTCAGTATCCTTATACCATTAAAATTAATTACGCAGGAGGAGTGGCTACATCTGAAGCAGTTGTTACTTCTTCTGGTTGCTCCTCGAGCTAATATTATCATATCAGTAAAACATCCCATATCACCCACAGATCAGCGAACCTTTGCCCTCGACTTCATTTCAAAGAAGTTCTTGTGGAGACCACATTCAGTCTTCTCACCCTTATCTGCCCATCTCCCTGCACGCTCGCCAGCATCGCCCTCACGACTGGGCTCTGTGCTATGCCAGTCACCGACGCTACGATACCCCTGATCGAGCAGTTGATTCCTCGGAACATTGTTCTCGCGGATGTACGCATCGACCTGCGAGAAAGACCACGCAAAGAGTGGATTTAACTTGAGGAGTCCCGTCTCATCGATCTCAAGTGGCTGGAGAGAAGCACGATCGCCGCCCTGAGATCTACGCCGGCCCGTAATGACGCTGCGCACACCCAGCTCCTGATACGCACGCTGGGCAGGCTCAACCTACATGCAATCCAGCTCAGTTATCTACTGAAATTTCGGGATGAACAACATACTTTGACCGCAAAATCATATGTGTCCTCATCTTTCTCCCACAATTCTTCGCCGTGTTTCTTTTCAAAATCTCGAATTGTGTTGCATCCCTCAGGCTTGTACATCTTGATATCGACGGCATAACGTTCCCGTACCTGCTGCACAAGCTCGTATGTTTCCGCAAAGTGATACAGCGTATCCAGAAAGATAAGTTTCGGGATCGGGTGACCAGACTTGGAAAGCATATCCAGGGCAACAAGCCCAGTGAGCCCGAAAGCTGTTGTCTGGTATAGGGCAGGGAGGTGCGTGAGTGCCCATACGAGGATGTCTTGTGGAGAAAGCTGGGAGAGGTGGGCGTTGATAGCCGCGAGCGTTTCTTCATCCAGTGGCAGCTCAAGCGGAGTGCTGAACTGGTCGGTCATTAGTAATGGAAAGCTAAGACGTACGATAATGTATGAACAAAGAATAAAACTACGGTCAGATGTCGGACCAGCAGACATGGTATATATTTGAGGTGGTCCACATGGCGTAGCGATTGCAACACCCCACGTAATGCATTTCTAATTATAGAAAAAGCTTATCAATCATTAGGAAATCGATCATTGGTTGAAGGCTTTGTTGACTGCTCCCTACTCACTATGGCGCCAACACAAGCAGCAGCACCAGCCGCAGCCCCTGCTCCAGCACCAGTAGTGGCCACGAAGAAACCTTCAGATGGCACCAGTCGCGACTACAAGTACACGCAGGAGATATCTCAGATGGTACGTCATTGCTATTATGTACATGCCACACTTGGCATGAACGATGCTTTCCAGATGTTCGTCTTTGGCGAGATCCAGGACCCAAATCCGGAGACTGTAAACCTCGTCGAGGATATCGTGCGCAGTCAGCTCATCGAACTCGTGAGTGACCTGTACTTTGTCGACGAGATTCACCTGGAATGTGTTGTGCTACTCTAGATCCTGCAAGCCCGCCTCCACGCGAATCGGCGTGGTGTGCGCTACATTACCGCAGAGGACCTTATCTTTCTCATTCGCCATGACCGCGGTAAGGTTAACCGTCTCCGGACATATCTCTCGTGGAAGGACGTTCGTAAGCATGCCAAAGACTCGGGTGGTGATGGAGGGGGTGGCGTTGAGGTCGAGACTCTCGAAGATGGTGCTGACGGTCCGTATTTCTTTAAAATCTGTTCACTTGTCTACTAATATCCGCGTAGATAAACTAACAGCAAAAGCGCAAAAAATTACTATAAAGCTTCCTTGGGAGATATCGACGATCTACAGCGAGGTGCTCCGTCAATCTGGACACCAATCTGACGACGAAGAGGACGAGGACGATATAGAGGCCCATGAAGCAAGTATACAGCGCCTTAAAGAAGCTGATGATGCCACACGACAAATGACTAGGGAAGAATATCAACATTATTCAGATTGTAGACAAGCGTCATTCACGTATCGAAAAGGTGGAGTTGTTTGGTGAGCTAGACAGGATCTTACTGAAGCGACGAACAACTAGCCAAGCGTTTCCGGGACTTTCTTAACCTCCCTCCACATCTGGACCTAAAAGCAAACGACGATACCGTCGATATCGTTGGGTTTCTCGCGTTCGAAATGGTGCGCTCCCTTACGCTTGCAGGCCTCGACGTCAAAAAGTCCCTCGAAGAATCGTATTTACGAGACGACTACCTTGGGATCTCGCCCATCCTTGGCAAGCGCAAGTCGCACCACTCACACAGGCGAGGGGAACAAAGGGAGAAACGTGCGAGGAGAGAGGAGGAAGAGGGAGAGGAAGAAGCACCACTACCTACCAGTTCACTATTTTTACCTCCACCAGAAGCAAGGACGGCTCTGCGGCCTGAGCACATTCAGGATGCATTTGCGCGAATGCAGGGGGACTGGTCGCATCACCGCAGTGCAGGGATGCGGAATTGGCGTGGTGGACTGGTGCGCACGAGAGTCAGTCTTATTTAAACTTGGTCCTGTGGTTTGTGTTGTTTTGCTTGAGGGGATTGGACCTTTATGTAACTTTGCGGACTACTAATACTTACCATTGTATGATACCCCACGAGCACGAATTGTACTTTGAATTTCAAATGACTTTGCTCATTAAAGTCAAGTTCTGGAGAGCCATTACGAGTGTTATGGCCGGAAATCAGAAAATAGCCCCCGTAGTCTAGCCCATGTAGCCAGCACCCTAGCCGTACAAGAAGGCGGTTCGTTACTGTAGCTAAAAAGAGTTCGCGACGGATGCTGCCCATATTGAGGGGCATATTCGAAATAAATACATTCATAAGTAAGACTCGGGATATATATCGCACCTGTCGATAGAACTTTTCTGACCCTGTCTCAGGTGTAAGTACATGATTATATTGAGAAGAATTGTTCTAGACACATTATGTATGGTTCTTCGCGTCACATGTAGCTAGTATCGATGGAGCCAATGCTTAGAAAGATAAGTGCTCGAAGTAAAAACTTACAGAGCACAAGAGGATGAAATAGTAAACAGAATTGACACCGTGCCACTGGAAATGCGTGTTCAGATGTTTTTAAAAACACTGTAAATCATGATCAAATATTGTAAATATAAAAGCTCACACTAGGATAACGGAACAAGTTCGAAATCAGTCAGAAGCAGAAGCAGAACCGCCCGCTTCCATGCTGTCCGGCATTGGGGGAAGAACGAGGAACGTAGTCTTCATCACGTATTAAGCTATCATCATCATTGCTAGGAGCACCCGCTGTAGCGTTCCGCTATACATGGATGCATGGGATTTAGAATACAATGAGAAAAAATGAGACACGCATACCAGTTTACCCGGTGCGAGAGGAACATCGACGACAGCAGGCGATGCATGATCTGTCTGAAAGGGCCACCAAGTTGATGGTCGATGTAAGCGGGACGTGCCAGTGAGGGTCGGGGAAGTATTGATGACGGAGGATCGGGTGGTAGGTGGCGCTGGA
Organism: Suillus decipiens; assembly: GCA_016695475.1. Lineage (NCBI taxonomy): Eukaryota > Fungi > Basidiomycota > Agaricomycetes > Boletales > Suillaceae > Suillus > Suillus decipiens. The sequence goes on along the minus strand of MU172935.1, from coordinate 238,644 downwards.
GTGGATCGAGACTAGAAGAACATAAGCTTCATATGTAATTATGGGGTCTGCACTCACATTACCGTTGCAATTTAAAAGTGAATGTGGTAGGGGTAATGTAGCAGGGAGCTGTAAGGAAACCATCAAGTTACCTGCAAAGCAAACAAGCACAAGGAACATACGTCCAGGGAATTACGGGGCCCATCGGTGCGAAGTGCGTCTGTACGAAAAGAGGAGGGAAGGAACTTGCGTAGAAAGTGATGACGGAAAGTTTGTGGGTCCCTGGCAGGCAAAGGTTGAGAGATGGGAGACGTGACAAGGCTTATCGCTGGTTTACGGCGCACAGGATGAAGTGTTGCATCTTTAGATTTGCTGGTCTGTAAGAACGTTAGCATACAGTAGATGATGGAAGTATGCAGGAAATGAATACACTAAGCTGTGGTTCTTCTGCAAGTCATATGCTAGCAAGGATATTGGCAGGAATGTTGCATATATAGATCTTGGTTTCATGCCAGGTTGTGTAAGCTAGTTGATATGAATAGGGCGAGAGGACAAGGTTCCTGGGAGACTTGACGTCGAATGAAGCAAGGAGCTGGCGGGACTCGAAGGACCATAGTTTGATGGTGTCGTCAGAGGAAGAGCTGGCGAGAAGGACACAAACAAGTGAGAGTGCTAAACCAGTGATGACATCAGTGTGCCCTTTAAAAGGAGCTCCGACGGTCTTGAGCGTCGACACGTCAAACTCATACATAATTGTGCCAGTAGGGTCGTCATCCGTGAAGGTGAATGCTGCTACGATGGAGTTGTCCAGAAGACCGGTACCCGAGAAATAAACGGATCCATGTCGGTGGGAGTATAACCAATTTCTGGGCTTGCAGATAAAGGCCCTTCTCCATTATTGACCGTATTACCGCTAGCTTGCGAGAGTCTTCCGATAATCGAATTGTTACGTTGTGAAGATAATCATCCTGTAATTTGAATGGACCAGCCACGAGTTCACCTGTGTCCAAGCTCCATATCCGCACTGTAGAATCGAACGAGGCACACGCTAGCAACGTGCTGTCCGCGGAGATATCCAGCGTCTTATCAAAATGTTCTCACGATCCCCGTCTCAACCTCACCAACTTTGAGCTTCCAACCTGCAGTGACAAGCCATCGACCATCCGTCGATACCTCCACTGCATCTATATAATCCTCATAAACCGCCTCAATCTCTTTACCCTCCTGCAGGTCCCATCGCCGAATGGTCTTATCGTGTGATCGGCTGACCATTTGCTTGCCATTAGGAAAATATGAAATAGACGAAACCCATTTGTACCCGTGATGTTTACCATCCAGCAAGTCGACATGCCATGGTTCATGTCCCTCCAAGATCATGACTGGTTTCAGAATTGGTTTGTTTTCTATTGCACTGTGCTGCGTCGAGCTGGAAGTCATGCAGGTTAGCAAGTACGTCTGTTGATGGATGTGTTCTCCTCGTGCTCGGTAAGGCCAGGCTTGATATTGAGATTTTCAAGTCTCATTCAAGTGTTGCACTTTACCTACGTAAACAACCCGTCAGTTCATTTATGTATGGTGCTCATATACATATCTTACTGGAATGCTAGCAAGGACGAAGGATGATTATGGGCATATAGGCGCGCATCACACCTCTATATATTTATGTCTTCCAGATAGCTGTGCATCGTACAGTATGTCTTTCTTTAACAAACTACTTCCCAATCTATGTGACTTGCGCTCGAAGCTTCCTATGGTGCAGTGAAATCATGTGCCAACATTAACATAAACTCCCTGGCACTCATCGAGTTGTCTTATTCCAGCTATTCCTCACGATTAGCACAAGTATTACTGAGAATGTAGTGGAGGAGAAACGGTTGACGCAAAGGCAGACCACCCTTCAGTACGAACAGTCGAAGAAATGCCGAGGAGACTTGAATTGAATCACATTTTCGTGAGCACCTTCACACCTAAATATCAAACTAAAAACACAAGACCACACTATAAGGAGAATAAAGATCATAACTCGATCGACAACACTATTCTATGGCCGTGAAGGGCTTTGAAAGGCCTAGTGGTGTCAATCGAGCGTGCCGAAGTCATTGAGCGAGATCACCCTTCCACAGTTTCACAGGCGCCCATACCGACCAACTTTGCAACAATGCAAGGTCTCTAGCTGTGAATGGTGGGCGTCTTACCTAAGGTCGGCCATAAGAAATTGCAGTAGCAATTTGTGTTTGCTGTGGACTTGTGGTTTGCGAGGCGTCAAATTTAAATAGGAACCTGATAGTTGGAAGAACGGTGGTAGACTTGTTTTCCTTCACATCTTCGTTTCCGACCTCTCGACCTCTTTCGAAACACGATAACATGCAGACTCCGAGCTCTAACGTTGACTCATCACTGGTTATTGGTGCTGTAAGTACTTGTTTTGGAGGTGTTTGCGTTTGAGCATAATAATAAACATCTAACTTCACAGATTGTGCACTATCGCTCGGGCGTTCGTTATCGCCACTGCCAACTTATCGAAGAGAATGTCAACGTTCAGTCCAATGCAGTTTCATCGGCTATTTGCTCCCGGCTGAAATACTGTCCGAAATATTTATGCACTGCATGGTGCCAGACGAGACACAAGGCGAGTATATGTCGCCTAGATCTCATTCTACTCACTACCGTATGTCGGAGATGGAGGGAGGTCGCTCTTGACTCGCCCAGGTTATGGTGCAAGTTGCAGTTGGAATTCAGGTTCAAAGAATGGAGAGAGCTTCCGGCTACACCTCTGGCTCAAGCGATCAAAAGCATGTCCACTCTCGCTGAAACTTGTCGGGTCTCGGAATAACTTGGACAAGCTACAAAGCATCATCCAGCCACACGCTCCGAAAATCACGTCTCTCGCGCTCAAGCGTGTTACTGCCAACGTCGGCCCCTTCGTCATGGAAGACTTCCATGCACTGGAGGACCTTACGATACATTATGCTTTTGATTATCCTAAGCAAGATCTTAACCGCTCTCCCTCAAAATTGCCGGTCAATTTGCGTAGGCTTAACATGCAGTAGTTGATTTTCAACCGCAAGAATTTCTTCGCTGATTCCGCATGGGCTCGCCTCACGCACCTCGACCTCCGTATAAAAGGACTAGTCACATACTGCATGTATGTCCTAACGTCACTTCCCTGATGATAGAGGGATAATTGAGTGTGTGGCACCAGTCACGCATGTCAACCCTCGGTCCTTGCACATGTTCTGGGGTGTTTTGCGGACCTCGAGCGAAATTTATTTCCCATTGGAGTTTGTCACACTTCCCAACCTTCGCGTGCTCGAAGCTTGTCATAATAAGCAGTGGTCGCACAAGGAGTTCATGGCATTTATGATGCGGTCAAAATGTTCCCTGAAGACGTCGATTCTCCACCGATCACAGTTGAACAGGAAGAAGAATGTGCTACTCTTGTCCCTTCCCTCGAGTTGATTACACCTGGCACCGTAGAAGACATTGACAATACCTCTGATTGGCAGAAAAACCAGTATCTTCAAACGACTTTTTTATCTTTTCGATACATACTTATGTCGGTGGTTACTACCTATCTTACGAAATCATGACATTGGTTTTTAGTTGTACACTTACATGTGATTGACGCTATGTGGATACATATAGGACTGTAGACATTCGAATCTTTTGTTACCTGTCGTTGAAATGGTACAGGAGCCTGGAGGGCAAGAGACATTGCAGCCACCTTTCCAAGTCATGGCATTGCTCGATCAACGTACATAGCTGCTGGAAAGTTTAAATGCACCCGAACTGCACAATTAAATCAAGGAAATCAAAAGATATCTGCAGTCTGGTTCGTAGAACCGGTACCATAGCCATGCAAAAAAAGGAGGCGGGTAGTACAAGTGACCATGAATTCGGTATAAGTTCAAGGAGGATAACACATATAGCGAGCAGAGAGACATCTTTTCATTCAGGAATGGTCTAACGAGGGAAGAACTGCTGTGCCCTCGCGCTTCAAACAGCTGTCAGGTTTCCATTCCTCGCCCACGCACTGACTATTCCTATAAATGAGCTGAAGGCACAAGTACTACTGTGACCAAAAACGAGCAGAATATTTCGATGCTTGTGGTTGGCATATATTATCAGTTCATGCTTTAAGCTCTACAAAGTGGCGGCCCATCAGTACTAAGTACTAATAGATGAAACCTTTCGTCGAGAAACTCGCCTCGATCTATTTTTAATAGGGAGCGTACACCTGAAATGCCACCGCGACCTGACCAATTATCATTTTTAGACTGATATATGGAGAACATTGTAAACAAACCTGGTCAAATCTCCCCGATGCCATGAACAACAGTATACTGTCAAGAATGATGCTCATGCTGTCGGTCAGTCACGGTAGCGTTTACTAGTACAAAACCCTTAGCTAACATTGATGGAGCCAAATGCTTAGAAGAATAAGTGTTCACAAGTACAAACTTACAAAGCGCAAGATGATGAAGTAGACAGAACTGATAGGGTGCCACTGGAAATGCGTATTCAGATGCTTTAAAAAACATTGTAGTTCGTACTTAAATATTGTAAATGTAAAAGCTCACCGGCCGCTTCCGTACTGTCCAGTATTGGGGGAAGGAGGAGGAGGAACGTAGTCTTCATCACGTGTTAGGCCATCATCATCGCTGGGAGCACCCGCTGTAGCGTACCGCTATATGTAGATGTATGATATTTAGAATACGACGAGAAATGAGATATACATACCAGTTTAGCCGGCGCAAGAGCAACATCGACGATAGCAGGCGATGCATGATCTGTCTGAAAGGCCCACCAGGTTGATGGTCGATATAAACGGGATAAGAGAGTTGAGGAAGTACTGATGACGGAGGATTGGGTGATGGGTGGTGCTGGCGCGAATCGAGACTAAAAAAATGTAAGCTTAATATAAAATTATGGCGCTCTACACTCACATTCAAGTCGGGATTTAGAAGTGGACGAGGTAGGGGCGATGTAGCAGGGAACTGCAAGGAAATTATCAAGTCACCTGCAAAGCAAAAATACACGCTGGACATACATCCAGGGGATTATGAGGCTCATCTGTGAGAACCACATCCGTACAAGGGGAGGGAAGGAGTTTGCGTAGAAAACGACAGAGAGGATGTGGGTCCCTTGGATGTTCAGATTTACTGGTCTATACGAACATCAGCATATAAATGATGGATGTATGTGGGAATGCATACACTAGGCTGTGGTTCTTCTGCAAGCCCAATGCTAGTAAGGATATTGGCTGGAATGTTGCATATATATATATTGGTGTCAATGAGGGTCGTGTAAGCTAGTTGGCGTGAATCAGGCGAAAGGACGAGATTCCAGGGAGATTTGACGTCAAATGAAGCAAGGAGCTGGCGGGACTCGAAGGCCCATAGCTTGATGGTGTCGTCAGAGGAAGAGCTGGCGAGAAGAATACAATCAGGCGAGAGTGCTAGATCACGGATGATATTAGTGTGTCCTTTGAAAGGAGCTCCGACAGTCTTGAGCGTTGACGCGCCAAACTCAGAGATCGGCCATCCGAAGCCAAATGTGGTAACAATGGAATTGTGTTTTGTTGTCCAAGAGACCGGTAGTGGAGTAATAGGCCTAAAATCGGTGGGAGTAGATTTTTGTACATCCAGTTTTTGTGTTTGCACATCCCACACCTGCAGATCAACGGTCTTCCTCTTATTTGACGATATTACTGCCAGCTTCCGAGAGTCTTCCGATAATCGAAGCATTATGTCGGAAGGACAATCATCATCCCATAATTTGAATGGACCAGCAATGAGTTCGCCTGTGTCCAACCTCCATATCCGCACTGCATAATCGATCCATGACGAGAAGATCATCGACGCCGCACCCACTAGCAACGTGCTGTCTGCGGAGATATCGATGCATTCGATCCAAGTGTCTTCATGAAAAGTTCTCACAATCCCTGTCTCAACTTCACTAACTTTGAGGTGCCAACCAACAGTCACAACCCATTGACCATTCTTCGATACCCCCACTATTCTTATACGATTCTCGCAAACCTCCCGAGCATTCTCAATCTCCTTACCCTCCCGCAGGTCCCATCGCCGAATCGTCTTATCGCGTGATCCGCTGACCATTTGCTTGCCGTCGGGAAAATATGAAATGGACGAAACATCTTTATTCTCGTGATGTTTACCATCCGGCAAGCCAACATGCCATGGTTCATGTCCCTCTAAGGTCATGACTGGTTTCAGAATCGACTTGTCTTCTGCTGCACTGGGCTGCGTCGAGCTGGAAGCCATAACGGCTGTATTTGCCAAGCAAGTTGGCAAATGTGTCGTTAATGGATGTGTTAGGTGGGTACTCCTCGTGCTCCGTAAGGCTAGGCTTGATATTGAGTGATTTTCAAGTCTAACCCATTCAAGTGCCGTACTTTGTCTGTTTGAGGCAGCCGTCAGTTCATCCATACGTGCCAATGCTTATATGGGCTTTCATCTTACCAGGATACTAGCGGGGAGAAGAGTGGTGATGAGCATATAGGCACGCGTCCCACCTTTATATATTTATGTCTTCCAGATAGCTGCGCATCGTGCGGCATGTCTTTTTTTACTCTTTTTTTACACCATGTCTAGTACCCCAAACTAGTCCCCAATCTATGCGACGCACGCTCAAAAATTCCTATGGCGTGGTGAAACCTTGGGTCAACGTTCACATGAACTCCCCGACACTCATCGAGTCATCTTATTCCAGTTGCTTCTTACGATTGGCATGAGCATCACTAAGAGTGTAGTGGGAAAGAGAGTCGGACCTTCAGTACAAATAGTTGAAGAGGTGCCAAGGAGACTTGAATTGAACCAGATTTTTGTGAGTACCTTTACACCTGTCAAATATCAAACCAAAAACACAAGTCTACTATAAGGAAACATAAAGGCCACAGCTCGATCGACAAATCTGTTTCATGACCTTCAGTTGACGTGAATACGCAAAAGGCTTTGAATGGTCTAGTGGTGCCGAACTTGGTCATTGAGCGAGACCACCCTTCTACAATTCCACGGCACTCACACTGACCACCTTACAACAATGCGAGGTCTCTAGTTGTCGATGGCGGGTAGACCAGCCATGAGAAATTACAATAGCAAGGTGTGTTTGTCTTGGACCCATGGCGTTTACTTTAAATTGGAACCCTACAGTTGGCGGAACGGTAGACTTTTTTCCCCTTCACATCTCCATCTACAACATCTCAACCTTCTTCACAATAACATGCAGACAACCAACTCCAAATTTGATTCACCACCTGCCTCAGCTACCACTGGTGCTGTAAGTTCTTCGTTTCAGAGGTATTTGCGTCTGGACACAATAATAAACATCTACTGCAACAGATTGTGGTTCAGTCCAACACTTTGCGCCCCGTATGTTCATCGGCTATTTGCCGCCTTCCAGCTGAAATACTGTCCGAAATATTTATCCACTGCATGCCACAAGACGAGGATTTATCGCCTAACACAAGACTGGCACCTCTCCTATTCACCATGATATGTCGCCGATGGAGGCAGGTTGCTATCGGCTTTCCCAAGTTATGGTGCAGGCTGCGGTTGGAAGTCTGGGATACTGATTGGCAGAAGCTAGCTGTCTGTTATGACTCATGGCTTGAGCGAACAAGAGGATGTCCGCTCTCGTTGAGACTCCAGTGTCACAATGACTGGGACAAGATACAGAGCATACTCCAGCCATACGCTCGGCAAATCTCGTCTCTCGAGCTTTATTTTTGTACCAAAGGCCTATTCATGGTAGAAGACTTCCACGCACTAGAGGATCTCAAGATAACCCTATCGGTCCCTCAGTATCATCCTTCGCGATCTATCAACCGCTCTCTCTCAAAATTGCCGGTCAATTTGCGCAGGCTTGACGTGAAGGACCTGTTATTCCATAGCCGGGAATTGGATTACTTCACTGATTCCTCGTGGGCTCGTCTCACACATCTCAAGGTCACCATACTTGAAATAAGCACATTCACCGACATATTGCGGCTATGCCCAAACCTCATTTCCATGACGACAGAAGCAACATTCTTCCCTAAAGACCATGCAAAAGCCTTAGTCTCGCACGTCAACCTTCAATCCTTGTTCATGACCTGGTACGTAATTCTGGATCCAAGCCAGAGTTACTGCCCATTCAATTACTTCACACTCCCCAACCTTCGCGTGCTTGAAACCTGCCATAGGCTGTGGCAACATAAAGACTTTATGGAATTTTTGTCGCGGTCAAAATGTTCCCTAGAGAGGCTGGTTCTCGACGAGCGAGTAGAGTTAACAGCTGAACAGCGAGAAGAATATGCTGCTCTTATTCCTTCCTTCGAGTTGGTTAAACGACCTGACTTATCGTGGTAGACAAATCGATATCCCTTGGCGATTTTTTCATCTTTCAAACATGCATGTCGTTGGCTACCTATTTCATGAAACCATGGCATTGATTTCCAGTTGTACTTGCATGTATGTGATTGATGCTATACCTATATGTGGATACCAATGACTTTAGACATTCTATTGTTACCCATCATCGAAATGGTCAAGGGGAAGGCGAGGGAAATTGCACTCACCTTTTCAGCCATGTCATTGCTCAGTCGATGTACATAGTTGCTTGAAGTTTAAATGCCCTTGCTCATTGAAGCCAGTTTCGGAGAACGTTGGAACTTCACAATTGAATTAAGGACATCAAAAGATATCCGTGGTCTTGCCCGTGGAACCAGTAGTACCATAGCCGCGCAACGACGGGGGTGTACAGTGATCACGAATTCGGCATGAATGTAGGCAGGACAACGCACTAGTGACGATGACGAGATATCAGGAAACAAATTCGAAATCGGTAAGAAGCAGAAACGGAATCAGCCTCTTCTGTGTTGTCCAGCGTCGATAATCCCTGTTGCAAGTAGCTGATGCACTCGACATTCTCAATCGAACGACGAATTGCGCATGCTAAATTTATTCCATAAAATACGATCTTAGTCGCATTATAATTCATCACATTGTACATTTTGTAATCCAAAAGATCCAAGATTATTGATGTCTCTTCATCATTGCAAGAATCCCCCGCCAACCCTAGGTTCAGAATAACAAACTTGCAGCAGCATCTACGTTCCCACCTGCCGCATCCAACATACTGATTGCCACCTCCCGCGTTACGCCAAGTCCCATGATCAGCTCAATAGCAGAATCGGGGTGTCGTGACTGGGCAGCGGCGGGACGTGTCTGTGCACGCGGCGTAGGCGCCGAACCCAATGTGTTTCCTCCACCTGGGAACGACGAGCCGCTGGTCCCAGCGCTTCTATCACCACTCGGTGGTGTAGGTTGTACAGTGCTACTCGAAGAGCCCGATGTAGACACGCCGGAATCATCCACTCCAGAGTCGATCATCCGCGCTTTCTCAGGAAGTTCATGTTCAGATAGGAAGCTTACTTCGCGCCCTTGGATACGCAGCACGGATTTTTCGAGGTCAATACATGCCTGGTGTGCCTTTAGCATATCGAGCCCCAGGAGAAGATCTACATCGCGGCCCTCAAGTTCGTGTGAGCTTCATGATTGGGGGAGATACATCGGAAAAGAAGGAAGACAGACCTCCATTATCGTGAACGAACACGGAAGATGCAAGTCCGCAAGTCGCATCTGTGCACTATGCACACGTCCCAGAATCTTTGCAGTCCCCACTCCACGTGCGATGCCTGCAAACCGTCCATCAACGAGACGCATTATCCTGTGATACATCAGTTTTGTCTAATGCGAAATAAGGTTGCGCACCCGCATGCTTCTGCACATTCGGGGCTCACTGCACAAGTGAAGTGAAGTCAGGCAGACACGACAAGGGTGGGGCAAGACGTACTAATTGTCTGCTGCGCTCCGCTATCCACAAATGCCTTTACAGGATGCGAGTTCACTTCCACCGGCACGCTACCGTCTATCAGCACTTTTAAACTGTGAAGCCGGACAAATGCTCACTAAAGCATTGTTACCCGCCCAAACGCCTCCGGGGAGTATTCAAGCGCATGCTCCATGTTTTCCATGACTGCCTGCTGACGGATAGCCTCTTCGATACGACGCTGCGCCTCGACATCGAACGGGTCAGCATTAAGAGCTGAGATCTCGCGCTGCCGGCCAAGCTCAGCTTGTTGTGCTCGGTCACGTTGCTGTCGCAGAAGCTCCGCGAAACGTGTGGGGTTGGATTGGGCAGCGGCAGCTATTTCCGGTAGTGTCTGAGCGAGGAGCACTCAGTTGAAAGAAAGTGAGAGACAATAGTCACGCACATCTTGTAATTGTCTCATGAGTTGCGGATCTCCAAGGATTTGCAGTCTCATCATCTCTGCATCTTGTTCTATGGGTCTATAAAGGGCCATCGATATGTGCGTACAGTGAAGGCTGAGAACAGTATTAGGTGCTCACCTGCCTTCGGGCCCGGGGACGTTGACACGCCTGCGTAAGAGGAGCATAGCATGCTCGCCCACACCAAGCGCCCGGATGGTAGCCTTTGGATCTGTAAGTTCGCGTCCGTTGTGCGATATGCTTTGTTCGCTGGGGGGTATACTCGACTGCACGATCCAAAGTCGTAGACAATACCACGCAGTTCATCGTGTGAGCAGAGGAACGGGGAGGAAGCAAAGAGAGGAACGGGATTGGTATATATTAGTTAGGGCTAGATGAAAGTGGGGTAGATAACGAGCCACTCACCTCTGCCTCTAGCAAAGCCATCACATTCTCAAGCTCCATGTCAGGATCGATATCAACAGCATACGACTGGCCTAGATCCGTCACGAACGTCAACTGCATCGTTGTCGCGTTCGCTGTCTGCTAGTAATATCGGTTTGACTCTATATGGAAGGGTGAGCGGAAGCTCGAGGGAACGGAACAAGGTTGGATTGTGAGTACTCTACTAACTGGGAATAATGCAGATATGATCGAGAGCGCAAGCGACCGTGATTCCTAAGGCACTTTATATCAGCTGTCAAGCGCTGTTGTATTCTGACAATCCTGTACTGATCGGAACAAGCACTTATGTACTACTATGATTCACTGTGGACGAGAACATGCTCGAATGATGTAGAAGCGAAGTAAGAACACGGGCACACATCAGTCTGACGTGTCTGTCAAATCTAGGTTGATGGGATTAGGAATCAATAGTACACGGAAGCTTATGATAAGAATGGTAGTGATACATGGCTCATCAATAAAAAGAATAATAAACCAGTCAGATGACGGTCTAAGGGGTATGCTACAACCGCACCCCACGCACAAACCTACTCCTTGCAATTGCAGACCTGTAAGAGAAAATCCCTGGTAAGTGATTCACAACAATTGTTTCACAGGTTACCCACAAGCGAGATCCTGCTCCTGCAGGGACATTCGACATGAGCGCACTCTCTAACGCTGACGCCGAAAAGCTTGCTTCTACAACAACATTAACATGAGGGAGACCGAAGATAAAATGAATCACGTACCACTTATGTCGCTAAAACTCGAGGCAGAGCTCCCATGACTGCTCTCCTGCTCGCTAAGCCCTGCAAGTGGTCCATAACGCATGTGCGACTGTCCCCGTGCGTTCCGTGTCGACACTGTTGGCGGGCTGCTCGACTTGCTCGTGGAGAGATGCCGGGCCATCGGAGATTGAGACTCTGGCGGGGGGGACGGTATCGAAGGGATCGAGCCCTGCGGAGAAGATGTACTTGATACAGAAGCGCTATGATCACGGTTCCGTTCTTCACGTTTCAAGCTCTCATCGTTGCGTTTGAAGCCTATGACATCCTCACCCTCCCGTCCAGGGCGAAAGATGGGCACCGGCGCACGCCCGCGATTCACATCTCGTGCTTTTCCCTTTTCAGGGGATAGTGGCGAGCTAACAAGACCCAGAGCCTCGCTCGTCATCATGCGCTTCAGGCTTGCAAGTTTCCGTGACAAGGCTTCCTCTTCCTCTGCCGCACGGTCCGCTTCTTCTTCCTTGGCGGCCTGTTCATCCTCGGAATCGCTCTCGTCAGATGAGAACGGAGAGGGCAGACGCAGGGGTCTCTTTATTTGAGTTCCCTGAAGAGTAGACGTCGAGGAGGAAGATGCTTTCTTGCACTTTGCAGGTGATTGGACAGTGTTCTGTTGGGTGAGGGAGTTGAGCCGCGCACGGACGCCAAGTGGTGTTGCCAGCCTGGAAGATGAGAGCCTACCGGCACTGTTGATGGAGTTGAAGCGTGCAGCAGGAATCTTGATGGAGAGGGGGTGGTCTGGGAGGACAGGTGTTACCTCTGTGGACTTGGTGGCGGGCTGGTTCTGTTGATTGCCAGCGTGGAAGCCTTGCAATCCTCGGAGATCATCTTCGTATCGAGCCTGTGCACGATAAAGTAGATACGGAAGTGGTACTTCAAGATGTGCTGCGAGACCCTTCCCTGTTGACGATTCAGTATAAGCTCAATGTGACGCTGTCTATATCAACTGGTAGACTACTCACAATCCGTGCCACCATTATCGCTCGTCCGAGAGAGTGCGATAACCTCCCATAGAATATTAGCCTTCTCCGCGTTCCATTCAATCTGCACGAATCAAGCTTGTTTCAGCCCAGAGCCTAGAAAACTATGATTACCATACGCACATGTGGAGGATCGGGAAGTGGGTCATCAGGACGGTTATAAGGGAGCTGCACAACGACACGAATGCGTGGCTGCTGTGGCATAGCGTAGCTATAAAGACACTAGTTAATCCTAATGATAGGAGATCGTGGCTGAGAACGGTGCCCTCTATACGCGCTCGTTGATGGACGCGACGATTCGAAGTCACGAAGGCTTTGATTACCAAATTCGGTTGACCTCCTTTTATTTTCATTTGTCCAACTCAGCACAGCATCAAACTCTCTTTTCTATACAAAATGTCACATTCTGGATCCAAGCTTGAAGTCGAGGACGAGGAGAACAGGCAGCAGAGGATATGTGAGCAAGTTTTGTTCGACATGACCACTGGCTCATTGACAGTCGTATCTAGGTAACCTCCTCGAGCAATTGAACAGCTCTTCACCATCCAGGAATACATCCAATGCTGCTTTACCAACTTTCGACTTTGGTGAGCGAAGAACCTACGCAGTAGACCCACCCAGCGAATGTGCGTTATCTTTTCTTGGTTGTTTTTCTTAAATTTCATCGGTGTGAATTCTAAATATATCGATGGACAGTACTCGCACGCATCCAGGCGTTCCTCCCTCGCCTCAAGGAGGAGAACGACTCGCTTGCTCAGCGCATCCGGGACAACCCATCGAGCGTAGATATCGAAAATGTCGAAGAGGACGCAGAGCAGTACATCGAAATGGTGAGCCTCATCCCAGCCATCCCACGACACAACAAAATTCATGATCCTGTCATAGAATCTCGGGCTGGGCGTGTTGGAGACGCGGCTCAAAGATTCGAACTCTCATTTAGACGATGAGGATTCTGAGAGCGAAGATTCGTCGTCGTCTTCCTCACCCGAGTCGTCCTCCTCGGAATCAGACTCAGAATCAGACGGATCAGACTTACACAGCAGTTCGGACTCGGAATCAGACGGGTCGGACTCGCAGAGCAGTTCAGACTCAGACTCTTCATCGATTGGCATAAAAGCTATTTCTTCCCGTCCGCTCAAGCCTATCCCTCGGCGTACCGCGCAGTTTGATATCGACATGCTTCCTGATCTACCTTCTGCCGGCTAGACACGGCGATAATCATTTTCGATCCGACACCCTTTGTATTAACGATCTTCGACCCCAACTATAGTGACTCATGAAAGCCTGTTTGGACCTTCCACAAGCCTATCTATGCATAGTCTATCTTTCATGTCGGGAACTCAAACAAGCTTCGCTAAGTAGTATATACCTTGTGAAAATATATCAATTACAAGCAGATCGAGAAGAGCTGCGATAATAGATTCAGTCCCGTGGTATGGTAAGTCAATACATGACAATATAGAAGAGCTAAAATGCTACATGCTATCTGGTATGTAATCAAAATAGAAAACACAAACAGTGACACCAAATCATCCGATCTATCTACCCTTCACATCGCTCAAGTTCGACATAAATGACGACCAGAAATCATTGTCAAGGATAATATCCGAATTCATGAAATAATTCGGGTCGTTGACTGGGAACGACGGGAATGACTGCTGTGTATGCGAGTACTGCTGCTGCTCTGTGGGGTACCCAGAGTGCGCAACAGGTGCCGATACGCGCTCTCGGAAGTTGCGTGCAGCCGTATCGAAATGCTCAAGTAACGGCCGGTGAAGCTCTCGGGACTCTGCCTCCGATTTCTCTGATGCGCGCTTCCGGAAACTCAGCACGCCAGCTTCGATGACTCGAGCGCACTTCGCGGGAACATGGTCCAGAGATGCGCTAACTTGTTGCATGCGATCAATCGTCCGCGCAAGAATGCTGTCACTTGACCCCGGCAACTGCTCGCATGCGTTTTCCATCACGGACCATTTGCTGATGATAACAAAAAATGTCGCAAGGGTGAGCATCGAAAAGAAATTATCAGGTGCAGCGCTAAGGAGCACCAGTTCTGGTCGTGATAGCGCAGTGATGAGGATGCCTTCGGACAGCACAAGCGCTTGGTGACCCCAACTTCGTCCGAGGTTGATTCCGTTATGTTCTGCAACAAGGAACCACGGGTTTTGCTGGTCGCACTTGGAAATTACAGTTTTTGTTTCTATCAGGGCATGTACCAGGACCAACAGCCTGCAGGCCTGATAGTAGACCCGCAACATCGTGAAGAAGAAGACCTCGTGCTCTGCTAAAACTAGCGTCAGGGTTCAGAGTTAAGCTCTCCAAGGTGAAGGACGCGGGCCGCATACCTGGGAGGGGGTAAATGAGACGTTCGATCACGTCCATGCGCATCAGGAAGTCAAGCACTTCTTTGTAGAATTCCCCAATTTCCTCCCCGGAACGCAGGCGTATGGAGAGCCCATATTGCGTGGCGGCGAACATTTGGGAGATCAAAGTGAGTCGCATATCACGACCAGCACCAATCGTTGCCATCGATGTTGTATCGATGGCGTCATATATCAAACTGTCGCAATCTGATATTGGGCTGCGCCCGGTACCCACACAAAGCCTGCAACGAAATTTATCAGTTGAAGGCACCGAGTAGGATATATTGCTATACAGACATCGACTCAACGTTATTCAATGCG
Organism: Suillus decipiens; assembly: GCA_016695475.1. Taxonomy (NCBI): domain Eukaryota; kingdom Fungi; phylum Basidiomycota; class Agaricomycetes; order Boletales; family Suillaceae; genus Suillus; species Suillus decipiens. The sequence goes on along the minus strand of MU172935.1, from coordinate 223,504 downwards.
AACCACTGCAGGTACGAATTTAGGATAGTCATTTGAGAGCCAGTCAAAGACGTACGAGGCGTGCTTTGTCAATGGCTTCTATTAGCTCCGCGCTAGGAAGTTCGTCCGGTTTTTTCTGCTTCCGGAGAGTTTTAGAATATACCATCGCCTCACTTAGGCGAAGGTTCATAGCCATGCTGACGGCGGTCGAAGCAATTAGCCGACCGTCACGCGACTCTTTTGTTGAATCCTCTATGGGTTGCCATAATGAAAGTACGAGCATTGCATGTATTGCATCTGTGGATGGCAAAGGGTGATAGGCCTGTTTGAAGATAGATTCGTCGGCCAGGCGGTATAGCTGAGGAGAAACTACTGAGCGTGTTGATGAACCGAGGTGTCGTGATGCAACACAGCACTGTGCAAGTCTGAGAAGTGAACCTTCTGGTTGCTGAGAAGGCTGCAGATTAAGCCAGGGAGCGTAACGTTCCTCGAAACTGTGCCAGAATGAGAGCCTCGCAGGAAATAAAATGTCAAGGCTTACATGTCAGTAAGATAATCTATCTGTTCCTTGCCAAGAATATGGAGTAATGACTGATCCAGCTTATTCCGCGAGGAGTCATCAACCGAACCTGCACGAGTAAGCGCCTGCATAGCCAGCATAGGTACCATAGTACCATCAAACCCTCCAGGGAGCTTTAAAAAACCCCATGGCTTGTGACGCTCAGGCAGCAACCGTTGAGGGTCTAGAAGGTCGACTTCCTCCTCTTGAGGCTGAGACCTGGGAAGCGGTGGTAGGGTGTTCGAGGTAGAATCCCAATTCCTTGAATAACTGGGACCTGGATGAGCGCGAGGGTCGTCCATTGGTATATCAAGGGATTTTTGGGAAAGAGCAAGGGAAGGACGCCGGTCCTCGCGTTCTCGTATGGAACGGACGTCTGGTGTGTGAACAGGGCGGGAGGAGGACCCAGCACGATCACTCGATGGGGCGCCGTTTTCTTCAAATGAGCAAGGCAGGGAGAGGACTTTACAGCGGTGACATTGGGCGCCGGAGTTGTCTCCATCAAGCATTTCGCACCGTGTTTTGTGCTTCCGGCATGATAAACAGGCCTGGGCTGCCTTGGCGCGCTTTGCAGGTGCATTCCTGGGGCTATGAGCCCTTTTGCTGCCTGCAGAAACTGCCATCGGCTCTCCTGGATCGGAAGCACCCATTTTAATGAGGCGCGGGATTTCTTAGCAATTGACCGCAGGTTGGTGCGCCTGGTAATACTGACTGATGAAGGATTAAGACAAGTTTATGTGTTTCGTATGACTAGTATTATGGCGGTGCGCGTGTTATGTCATTACTGCTGACTTGCAGAGGCGCGGCTCGAGCCGCTTGGCATGCCGAAGGCCCGAAAGCATTATAAGCGCTGGTACTTTTAGTTCCCCGCTCAATTTACATACAGGATCTAAGTTAACGTTCAGACTCGCATGTCACTTCGACGAGATCATTTTGATCGGTCAGGTAGTATTATGCTTCCTCAGATCCATCCTTGTGGTCTACAGTCCAGTACTGACAGATGGAGCTACCCTAAATCAAGCACTTGACTATACACGAGTGACCAGCGACAATCCAAACTACTTGTAATACCTTCGTCGACTCAAACAGCCCAGCTTTACGATCACATCATGAAGGTGTGTAAGTATTTTTATCTATCGTATTTTTTACTTATGAGAAGCGGTTAGGTATTTCCCGCGTCCTTCGTGGATTTTTACACACATGGATTTTCTATTTGAATATTAGCTTCATTTCTTTCAATAGTGGGGCCTGAGCTTTAGCTCCGAGGCTTTCAATAACTTGACTGACAAGAGAGGCCTGACTAGTGACTCGCAAGCCTTGTCAAAATATTAACCGACCTGTCCTGCATGTACGCTGTCGATCTTGCGGTCAGCGGCGGTTGCAATCATTCCGACTCGGAGTCATCATATGGCGGTGTACACTGGGGACAGGGTCATCCTCTCATGGGAGAGTCAGATACAAACCAGATAAGCATCATGGTCTCCATCTATTGTCCATGCGGTACACAGAGAGTCGACTTACTACTTTGACAGGTTACGTATTTTTTTCCTCATTTTTGGTAAATCTGAACTAGGTCCTAGTCTAGGGAACATGATTCTTTGTAGATGATTCTGCACCAGCTTAACATATATCATAATGTTCTTCAAGTTCCCAAATGCTCGTATCAACTTACCTCAAGACTTGGTGGACATACATTGCAACCCACGTCTGCCTACATTGCCGTTACCTGTCAATGCAACGTACGATTTATCCACCCACCCTTGTCCTCTTTTCCCCATATCGCATCGTCTATTTTTTCATCGGGATGTACACGCGTTGTGCAGCTCGTGCCTGCACTAGCTCCGAGTCCGCTCGTTGCGGGATTCCCTGCCTGAGTCCCCACGAACAGAGCACAGGAGCACTGCTAGTGTGAACTGAATATTTTGAATATAATATTCGAGAGCGTAAGACTCTAAGACTCAGCCACCGTAACATATGTACTACCCTAATATCATTCCATGTGTCAGTGACGATGAAACTTAGAGGTACTTTTAAATCCTTTACGAAGAGGTCACGCGAGGCTCTGCTAGCATTGGGCAATGGAAACAAATATGATATGCTGCGGACCTCCGCGGACTTCAAATTCCTCTGGCCTCCATAACATAACCTACTGGTACATTTCCTTTCGCAAGACTTTGCGGATCGCGTGCAAGTATTAGAGCCTTGAAGCATGAAGCCAGTGTCTACTGCTGTGGATACCGAGGTCACCGATCAAAATGCTCAGTCAACTGATTCGGACTCTACAATGGAGCTAAGGGACTTTGTTGCAAAGCTGATGCAAAGTTCTGATCTCCAATCCGTCGCTTCCGAGATTGACGGTAAGATCTAATCATTCACCAAGAGAACAAATTGTTCGACGGATCCTAATCATTACAGTTCTTCAGTCCATATACGGAGACCATGCTATTCATCTATACCGTTCATCGCCAGGAAGCCCTAGAAGCGGTGTTCCCAATCACTCGTCCAGTAGTGCTTTAGGCGCCATCCGTTACGAAGTTTCGCTCAAGTGAGTGTATCATCGCACTGCTCGAGTTTCGTTCCGACGCCTACTCCGGAAGTCTGCCATCTCACGAAGACATCTCAATACGTATATTGGTCTCGATTCCCCCAACATACCCTGCTTCAAACCCCCCTCAACTGCAGCTCCTCTCCCGTTATATTGGTGCTTTTGGTGTCGACTCCTCGCTTTTTGGATCTATACTGCGCACGTTCATATCTATCTCAGGAGTGGAATGGACGCCGGAAAGTGTCTGCGTCTTTGATGGACTGCAAAACGTGCTGGAGCGGTGCGAAGCGTGGTATGAAGATAAAATAAATAGGGAAACGGCCGGAGAATTACTCAGGGAGGATGCACATACCCGCAACCACGTCTTGGTCGAACCCGACGAGCCTTTTGCATCATCAGCTACTGTCGAAAAGGGTCAAGTACCTCTCGACATTCCTTTACCGGAAAATCTTAAAATCGTCGAAGCTGAACCTATTGTAGACAGAAAGAGCATATTTATTGGCCGTGCGTGTCGAATATCTGATCCCTCGCAGGTATGTACATATCTGAAGCCAGACAGGTGTTTTACTAACCAGCTATGTGCAAGGTACCACTCGTTTTGAATCATCTCATGTCGGAACGCCATATATCCCGTGCTGCTCACCCCATCATCAATGCCTGGCGTTGCCAGGTGGGTAGTGTACTTCATCAGGGTATGTAGTATAATTCCTTGTTTCGATGATGTGTCATGACAAATCCTCAGACAATGATGACGATGGGGAAACTGCAGCAGGCAGTCGACTGGCCCATTTACTCTCCATCTTGGTGCGTACGCTGATGTCAACTCCGAGGTCGTAACCCTCAAATTATGATACAGGAAATCAATAATGTCCTTGTCGTTGTGACGCGGTGGTTTGGTGGAATCCATCTAGGTCCTGATCGTTTCAAACACATCAATCATGCTGCCCGCAACGCACTAGAACTTGGCGGCTTCTTAGAACAAGCGGACGAATCAAGGAGTAACGGACGAAACGCAGGAAAGGGACGAAAACGATAGCACAATTGTATTTATTCTGGGTACCGCTATACTAAGCACCTTTATCACAATTCTATCGACAAACCAATCAAGCACACGGAATGACGATGTCAGGGAATATCCGTTCACCAAGTCCCCAGATAAATGTCTATTAATCAATAAGTTCTCCGCTTCATCGTATGGCTTACTTTGACGAGGAATGCATTTGATGGGCTCGCACTTCTACCATGACGGTCAACCCGTCGAACAAATCACGCACGAATAATATCATTGTAATAAATGACATTCAGCTAGCTAGTATATACTTATCATGTGGTCGGTGCTTGCAAAGGCAATGCTAGCAATACACCGTACACATGATGGAGGAGCGGCTCCTAGAGATCACATCGCGAGTCAGGTGCTGTGGCACGACATCGGTTCGCCTTCGACTAATCTCCACGGGAGGTCACAGATCTGGCAGGTCGTGGATTCAATCCCCGACCCAGGATATTGTTGTAGCTTCAGAAGGACGTCTGAGCACACTTGTTCTGATAACTGTTGCCTTTCGCATGCTCGCAGATATCCTAGAGATACTAAAGTCACAAATTAGGATGCGAGATTCTACACGAGGGTGAGTTGCTAATACTCACCCAAAGTCCGGCAGGATCACTCCTTCGACGCAAGTAGCTTCTGAAGTCTTTCAAGCTCCTTTTCTTTTTCTAACAAGGTGCTCCGCCATTTCTCTTGCTCTTTGAGAATCTTAGCCTTCGCTTCTTCCAACCTGTCGGCCTCATCTTTCTCCATGGCACTAGTGAACTCCGGTACTCCGCCCTTCAGACTCGCTTCCAATGACGCGGGGTTAGACGAGTGAAAAGGAACGGGCTTCTTGTTTACACTCGTGTTCGGCAGCGGCGTTGGTGGATGTGAAGTTAGAAGAGTGAGGAAATTTTGAAATGGGTCTGTAAAGACGATCTCGTCGTATTGCCAGCTATGCACAGGTCCGAACTTTGCAGCGTTCTCGGGAGACGGGATTTCAGGCTCTGCAGGAACTGTAGATGCATTGGGCATAGGGAAGGTAATTGACCAAGGATGTAACTTCAGGTGGTGATATAGCGTAGTGGCTTTCTCGCCAGACTCTGCTACATACGTGATGCGGATTTGAATTTCAAACTCTCCCCAACTGAGAAAATTGTCAACCTTCGTGTCTGAAGCGCTCGAACAATACGTACCCAGTCTCTGATACTTCAAATGGAGGTTTATCGATGTCTATGGACGCGTTCAGTCACTGCAGAGGACATCAAGATGAGACTTCACTTCTGGTTGGATTCGGATATGTATCGTGCAATTTGAACGTGACTCTTTTTATGAAGTAACCCAAGTCATCTGCACCACCGACGATATCAGAGTCCGGGGCACTCGGGGCGCTACGAACTGCGACTGTCCACCGATGAGTGTGGTCTTGGTAGTGAGAACTCTCCCGTTCAGCAGGAGTAAGGACTGTAGCAGTATTTCCATATATTATCGGTCTGTGTATTGTGACTCCCTGGATTTACGCAGAACAGTGAGCAGGCCGACATCTATGAGACGAAAACATGGCAAACATACTCGGACGCGGACGCGATCAGCCATGAGAGGACGGGTTCGGGAGAGTTCGGCAAATACCGTTCGGACTCCGCCACATTTCCTCCCGCATTCAACGTTGACCAACTACAGTAACAAAATACAATCCTCCAACTAAACACCATGATTGACGCTGTGGTTCAACGTGAGTACCTCAGTCATATATTCTCAAATTTCTTTCTTATTTCTTCTCTAGGCCCAAACCACGTTCCTGAGAGGCAGCGGGCCTACCAGGTAACAGTCAGCTCCCTGGCATTGCATATGTGACTGACCGTCATTTTCAGGCTTCACACGCACCCATTTACTATCGTCTACCTCGTTCAAGACTGTATCTTGGTAGGTGATAGGATGGCACAGTCTGGTGTATATGTCATTCATCCGGGGCACTGTTTAGGTGCCTACTTCACTCTCTTTGGTGTGGGTATGTGTGGAACCGTATACGGCATGTACCAACTTACCATGGTAAGAATTGAGCTGTTATTAGGAGTTATTGTGAATGATACTGTTTCTAGGGCAAGCCTGTTAGGAAGTAATCTTGTGGACACAACATGCTTATTACCTAGATTCTCTATATAAGCATCTACTCCCCACAAAGTATCGCCATTGTGGTCGCAACACCTGAATCAGCGTGAAGAGTCATGCTACACAGTGAAATGCAATACAGGCCATATTATTCAACACTATAATACGGGCTCTCTGTCAAGAATGTAGATATAATTCCTAGTGCCATGCAGCCCACCCAGGATACATCTTGCCCTAAAGACGAGTCGGTACTCGATGAGGTGACAAAGTACAACAACTCACTAGGTTGGCGGGGTCGATCGCCTCTTGTATGAGCATCTGGACGAGATTGCTTGTCGAGATTTCCCGTTCTTCCTCTCCTCCTCTTGTAATCCCTCCATAAGTCCGCTCTTTCACATTTGTCGGGGAATACAGTCCTTTCAGTTTCCGTTCTATCGGCCGCAGCGCAGACTTGGCCCAAAGTCTCAAATCGGCCGTCTTGACGGCGGCGGAATTCATTTTGTCTTTATCCTTGTCTTTGGCATTGCGGCGCTCACGTTGCTTGAAACATAAAAGCTTGAGTCGTCACCAAAAGACACGCAGAAGGCATTGACGTACTCTTTTTCTCGTCTCATCCTCCCATTCTACCAGTGGATCATGAATAAATGCATCGAGAACACTCATGAGGGGGTCCTTGTTGTCGCGGAGGAGTTGCATCGTAATTTCGCAAGCGATACGGAAGACTCCTTCTATGCCAGTCACTCCAAGACCATCAACAAGGTTCTGAGTGAGTCTGAAAGGAACCCGTTCGGGCGTGTCGAGTGTTTTACCCTAAACGTTGTGAGTGAAAAAAAAAATTGAGGAGGTTTGAAGTACCTTCTCAAAGAGACAATTGAAATCAACATGGACTACGTCTCCGTTGTTGGTATCCAGAAGGATATTTTCGCAGTGCCTATCTCCCAACCTTCCAGAAATCGGTTAGGTTTTGACTACCCTCAAGGTGGCCATTGGCTCACCCTAAGATGAATCCGACCATTGACATCACTGCCATGGTACGCCCATAATTCAGGCGACTAACTAGCCACACTGACGGCTCCGGAAATGTCTCCACGAACCATTCGTGAAAGACCGGAGGAAACCTGCACTGCTTAAACCATGAAGCATCTTATATAGAACAGCCACTTACTCAGGAAGAATTTTGGTTACAAAAAGTTCAGCGGCATCTTTATCGGAACCGTCTTTGATGCGCCTTGTGACATCATTCAGTTCCTTGGACTGTTTCTATCAATAAGTGTGTCCTTGAAAAACTGAGAAAACATACCCAAGCTGGAATATTCCTCGTCTCGTAGTACTTCAATAGTACGGGTCGTACAGGTATAGTGTTCGGTACCCATTGAATGACACCACACTCCTCGTTCAGCGCCACTACGCCATACGTCCGAATGTCTTAAAAGACGTTAGCCCAATGCCGCTTCAGTTCGTTCAAACGTACGAAGTTGTCTTCTCCGAGATTCTGAATTAGTCTTGAGGAGTTTGTTGATAATACCATTGAAATCCATAAGGCGCGCATCCTTCCGCAGATCGTCCTTCGGTTTGGCAAGAAACATATATTTAATGCCATCGGAACCATTAACGGTGATTTTTCGTGGCTTGGCCAACGAGTGCATGATTTCGATTTCGTCGTAGAAAACTGCATGGAGTCAGTCAAGGTCGTCGTTTTCAGTTGTACATAATTTACCAGTAAATGTGGGTGACAAAGGATCGAAAACATTATGTCGTCTATCACGGTGACCCATAGACGAGACAGGCGGGAGGTTAACTGTCAATGATGATTGCAAGGGAATGAGGATATTACACTCTTTCATCCCAAGTAACTTTGGAAAATCACGGCGCATGCTGAGCGTCTTGCGGTCACCGATGGGATAATTACAAAGTCGAAGGAGCTCGTCGATCATGGCGTGAAGACTTGTGATGAGGTCCGGGAAGCTAGAGTCTGTGTTCACTGGGCTGTTCTACGCTATTGTCTTAGGCCGGATACTTCAATAATAGTGAATATGTATGACTCACTTTCAGCTGATCCAATATTGTTCTTCCGCGCTGCTGGCGAGTGGGCTTCGTGGAGTTCACGACTGATGCGAAAAACCAAAGCGCTTGATTGGGGTATTCTCGGATGACCGATGAAATAAGTTTCGATAAGACCAGGTACACGACACGATTGGGATGTCCGATTCGAGACACAATTTGAGGGAATGCAGTAAACCACTGAACGCAAGAATCAGCAAAGCATTTATTTAGAGCGTAGAAATCTCACACCTTGTATACCGGAATGGTATCGACGGAGCTGGCAACAACGGTGTTGATCTTATCAAACAACGGATTTTCTGCTGGCACCTTGCGTTCGCCCATGTCTAGCCATAAGGTGAGCAAGCGAGGAATAGTCTGGTATACAAATTTGTTTCCATGAGCAGCAGCTTCTGTGAAACACTTGATGGTTTGGAAGTTCATCTTGATTCCACTGTAGCCATCTATCAACAACATGTCGAGGTACCAACGAATAACCCAGACTTACCGGCTTGACTTGTCGTCTGCTGATAGATTCCTATAACATTGATCCTGGAAGTGGCCAAGATGGTAGTAGGCACTCTCCCAACCTGGGGCTGAGTCAGCGGCGTTTTGAAACTGCTTGAGCACGTAGGAAGCCTCGTATCGATCAGACTCGTTCATCCAACGTGCAAGAAGAATTTGCGCCTGATTGCGAGATTGTGAGCTACATTCATTCGATAAATATGACCGTACCTTTGCTTTCATCCGTTTAGATTGTTCATCTTCTCTTGTCAAGTCAACAGCATTGTTGTCCACGAAACCCAAGATGCGCATAGAATTTTCAAGTTCTTGCAATGCGCGCAACGGCTCTCCTCGTGCTCTGACCAGCTTCCCACTTTCCATGAAACTAAATCGAGCGTTGGTGTATTGTGCTTGAAGCATTGCACTATATGCGGTCTGCCACTGTCCGGCTTTTCGAGCGATTTTGGCACTTGCCAGCCACGACTGACCAATTTGACTTGTGATTGATGGTCGAGAGACTGTGCTGTCCATGGGCGGTGTAAGAGGAATGTTGAATTGAGCAGTAGGGCGAAGCGATTTACCTGAGTGAAAATGCGGTTCGTCGCATGCTCAGCAAGGATTCGTGTACGCGGAAGGTAGGCAATGTACGGTCCAAACGTGCGCTAAGAATTTGGCTAAGAGTGGCAATGGCAGATTTGCGGCCTTGTGAACTTGGCGGCAAACTAGATACAGCATCGTGGATCAGTTCGAGTTCATGGATCATGTGCAAGTCAACCAGAGCATCATAAGCACGACGATGCCCACTTGGCCCAGAAGCAGCAATTGGAGCACCAAGGACAAGGCGTGCTCTCCTAAGACTCTCTTCGATCTGCTGAAGTTCACCAGACCGCATAGCAAGAAGAACTCGGGCTTTGACCACAGAAGGCCCTTCGTGTTCTGTATTCGCTGTGATGCTGTGAACGTCGTCCCATGCTCCTATCATCCACGCGCTTTCGACCTGAAAATCTGCCAAAACCGACTGCCATCCTGGATTTCTGACGAGAACACCTTGGACATGTGTACGGAGAGTATCTATAAAGGTTTAGATCTGCAGCCAAAAAAAGCAAGTAAAACATTACCAAAATGTCCAAGGTTGCGCAAACATCGAAGAAGTCCAAGATGGAAGTCTAAATTGTCAGGCTGTTGCTGCAGGCGGACTTCCCAACAACTCTGAGCAGCAGTCCAGCGTCCAGTACTTTCATGTTGACGGATTTGATGTTCCAATGAAGGGGATAAGATCAATGTCGACATACCCTCCATTCCATCCGGCTGGTCAAGCTGTGCGTAGATCTCGTGAAGGCGTTCATAATAGGGTGTGAAATCCGATCCAGGAGGAGGGGGCTGTCGCTCTCTCATTGAGACTATCTGCTTCTCAAAGTTCATAAGTGAGCGAGCATGAGCTCGACACTGTAGCGCAGCTTTAGCCATGAGTTCATGGTCGATGCTAGAGAGCACCGAATCGACCCGGATAAGCTGCTGCTGACGTATCATAGATTCAGAATTTCCTCGTGATCTTCTGCCCTCGGCTTTCTTCGGTAAATCCTGTCGTTGCACTCGTACATATGCGCTGAGATGGTCCAACAATGTGAAAACAGCCTGTGACAGATGCTCAATGATAATGATGAAAATGATCGATTTTATAAATACCTGTGCACTGAGGAACTTTTTATCTGGAGTGGACAGGCTATCAGGAGCTACCTGATCTTTCAAAACAGCTGTCAATTCCTGAATAATGCCGTTGGTATCGTCATCATTCTCAGAGGCAAGGATGTTCAATACGAGGTGAGGCAGTATGTGGTGAGCAACCCCAACATCCTTGTTACGTACTGCTGAGCGAAAGACCCCAAATATTTCCTGCGCCATACCCTCGGACGCTTTAGTTATTAGATGAGCTGTCCATAGCTGTACCCACTCTCGATAGGTCTTTTGATGAGGGTAAATGGGCGAAGGGAGATGAGGCAATTCCTTATGTGAAGCTTTGAACTTGGCCCCCAAGAGTGGAGTAACTGTTTCAAGCACATGTTTTGGGAACCCGTTCCACCTGTTGCGGACCCACGCCGAGACGGACGTCGTGCTTTCTGATGATACCAGGGCTGTAGAGAACTGGCATAATCGCAGGAGTTCTTGTATCGTGTAGGCGAGATGTCCCTGATACTTTATGTCACTAGTGGACCGGAAAGCGTCCACGAGAACGTCCTGGATAACGTGCAGAGCAAACGATTTTGCTTCTGCGTCATCTTCAAAGTTATTCCGTACGATCATCTTCGTGTCCGTCGAAGTAAGGTCACAACGATCTGGATCAACTGCCCCAAGGATTCCCATGCATTCAAATGCCAGTTGTCGCAGAGTGTCAGAGCCCTCTCCATCACGGGTGACAACCTGAAATAAGGTCAATTGTATACTTCCAATTAAGGGATCAAATGCATCGCCCGCTGCAAGGTTCTGTATAAGAGAGGCTTGATTGTTCTTCATGAAGTTTTTGAGTTCAGAGAGGGCCACCTGAGCCACTGTGATGTTGTTGCTGGAGCACCGATCCAGAATCTTCTGGAGATGTGCGCGTGGATCCCAGATACGAACACTCTGAAGCTGAGTGTATATTGCAGAAAGTTCTGGAATATGACCAAAGTCCACGACCTCATCTAGATTTGCCTTTGTGTCATTTCGGACGGTGCTTCCAACATCAAAGACAATATGACGCAAACATTTCTTGGCGGATTCCTGTGTAGAAGGAGACAAAGTAGACCATGCGGAAACGATGGCTGCGCTAGTAGTGCCGATATGCGGGATAACGTCCTCGACATTCAATGTGGACAGAAATGTGTACCACGTAGATAGGGTGACTTCAGCAAGTTCGGGGACCAGAAACATAGTTTGCAGGGTGGCCATAATCTAGGAAGGAAGGTTATATATCATCGCAAAATTATTACAAAAGCACATGCCTGAGGGGAAACTTCGTGTATATGAGGTCCGATTTGGACGATCAGTACCTCCAGCCCGCGTAGAATCTGTTTTTTCGCTGCAAATGATTTCTTGCCGTGAACATCTTGCAGCATCTCATTCAAGCTAGATACAATGCCAAGCATGTACGTCTTGAGGAACGGAGATAATCCGAGTTCAGTTTCGCTCGTTATTGACCGCTGGACTTTTCGCAAAGCATCCACTGCCTGATAACATGTCAGGTGTCATGAACGATCAAACAAAAGATAAAATCAGACCAAGGCAGCTCGTTCCTCATTCTCATGTCCTAGGACCACAACTAGATCTGCTAGCAATGCCACCACACAGCTCTGGACCATGCCTTGGACGGTGAATTCGGCAGGCTTGGGCTCAGCACCCCTAGAAATTATATTCATAATGAACGTCAAAGACCTGGTTGTTTGTGCTGGTCCATGTTGTTGATAAACATGAGCAAGGATATGGTGAGAATGCTTCATGAACAGGGTCAAAATCGTTTGACCCAGATCCTCCGAAATCTCCTCTATGACCTTCACTTCGGAGTTAGCAAAGAGATATGGAAGAGTGTTAGGTAGTGTGACAGAGATGAAATCAGCGGGATACACAGATAGAAACCGACACGTCTCGTGTATCAGCGCTGGGTTCGTGCATTTCCGGGAGACGACGAATATTGCAATCTGAGAGAGGTATGGTGATACAAGAGTGTAAGGGGACTTCATTTGTGCTTTTGCTATCTCCAAAAGCTGTTGGGGGGCATCAGAGTCTGACACTTATATCATGGATTGGCATACTTGTGTGTATGCTAAGCCTTTCAACACATGATTATCTTGGCCCAATTGAGATATCAAACAGTGAACAACTGATCCAAGAAGCTCAAACTGAGCATCGCTACCACAAGAGAAAGTTGCATTAGTTGACGATTTCAGGGATGCGTGGACAAGCTCACCGCCCAATAGAACCGATAGTAACAACGAGAGTCTCTTTTACCGCATCCTTTACACTTGATTCAAGTAAGCCGTTGATCTTCATGAAAATTGTCTCGTTGAATTTGCATCCCTTATCAGTTGCATGGGCGTGCAGATGGACCAAATCCGAAAGTGCGCGACTATACATGGTGATGCAATGTAAGTAATCTGAGTAATCTCACCTCCAAGTAAAAGATCTCGTACCCAGCATCGACTCTGACAGAACGGTCCTTGTCATTGAAACCACGTTGCAAGAAATCAAATACAGGTGGCGGTTCATCAGACTGAATGTCCGCTGGATGTTCCCTGATGATGGTTCGAAGGGCACTAAATGCTTGTCGCCGTACATGATCGTCAACTTCAGTTGATGGGCCTTCAACAATTCTGTTCAGAGGTAACAGAAGAACAGCGGCAACGCGGAACTGAGATGACTGTGACCGAGAGAACGGTTTGAGGTGCGAGGCAAGGGAGGCAACGTTTTCGGCCAGCGTTGCACGCGCAGAAGGCGAAGAATAATGCAGTTCCCTACAGTAGCGTCTAGAGAAGACTTATCATTAACGAGTAATGCAAACTCACCGAGTCCACCTAGACTTGATTTTGTCTAATATTCGTTGCATGTAGGATGCAGGATCTTTACGCCCAATACTCTTCCACTGTAGCTCATCAGGTGCAATGAGTGCGCTAACAAGCCCCTGCAACGTCGTGTGCCAATGTGAAGAGTCTACGCAGTCTGCAGTCTGGCTCATTGGACTATCAAAGGAAGTACCAGCGGTGATAACTAGCGGTCCTAAATCAGGGTAGGACGGATTCCCTTGGAGGAATGATTGCACTGCCTGAAAACTTGCTGCATCTAAGCGACTCACACAACCACGTATATACACGACCGCAAGATCCTACATCGTTTCAGTTTGTGAGTTTTGTAAATAAATTACAGCTACTCACCCGAAGTTCACTCCCAGGTGACTCCCACGTTTCGGAGCGCAAGAGTTCTAGAGTATCATTCACATAATCGACTGACAAATTTGTGTTGGAAGTAAGAATCTCCTGTAACTTGCGGTCGACTGATCGTTGCGCAGGATTTGGACCACACTGGAGTCGTTGAATTAAGAGCCGGCAAGGCAGTCTTGAGAGTCCTCCGATGAGAGATGGGTCACTAATCATGAGGGTGTGAGCAGCAGCAGCTACTCGAAGCAGACACCGGGATCTCGTTGCAGGCGAGGTAGGACATTCAGAGCAAAAATCGTATACACGACGAGTTAGTTCAGAGATGTGACGGAGCATAGCAGCCGTGATGAAGTAAGGAAGCTTTGCAGATGACAACAGTTTGCCGAATAATTCAACAATGATGCTGGTCAAGACAGAAAAGTGAGAAGGGGATGGGAGCCTGATCACATTTAGGGTGTCTATGGGGCACTAAAGGATGCTTAAGCATGAGAATCATCTGGTGCGTAATGACAATACCGGAATAGAACAGTCCTCAGTCGTAGTCTTTAGATACGGCGGAGTAGAGAACCAGTGCACGTCAAGAGGACGCGATTCGTGTCGAGCAGATATCATTGCTACAGATAATCAGTAAGTAGCAGTGTCACAACGAGGCAAATTAAACTTACTAGTGCACAATTTTGTTGCTTCATACAAAATATCCTGCAGGACTCCCCTTTGTAGATCACTTGAATCTCCTCCTGGAACACTTGAAAATGATAAAAGTTGTAAGAACTCAACAAGAGTTCCGCAAGCCTTGGAATATAGCATGTCAGATGCACCGCCTGAATCGCCCTCACCAACGACTTCCAACCATGATTCCGTTGAAGTGCAAAGGCCCAAAAGATGCACAAATGCTTTTTTGGATAGATCCTCCTCATCAGTATAAAGCCAGTCAAGCGATTCAGCCCTTTTTCCGACACGTAAAAAGACATCGAGCGTGACGTCCGTAAGCTCGATGCGCTCGTTGGTGGTGCCCAGCATTGTCGGTTTAAAATAAGGAAAACAACCAAAGACCTGCTCCAGTAGGCTGGCAAGCAGGCGCAGTAAAAGTGGTTTGTCCAGTACTAATGGTGGATTGTCGTCATTTAAAGACTTGAGAAAGTCCCGAAGATCTTTCGGTGATGCATTATTCGATCCATTTGGAGTTTGGAAGGTTGTAGGAGGGATGGGAGGGGCGCTCGAAGGCTGCACGCTCATATTTAAACGTTGATCTGGAGGTCAACTGATAGAGTAGTTCAGGGGAAAGGTAGCATTCACCGGTACGACAAGCTGAAGGTGTAGCACTCAGATATCTGACGCGTTCAGCTTCATGCTAACAGAATTTCATAACATCACGTGAGCACCATTTCACTAGAGTTAGTACCGATGTGATAGCCACAAATATCTCGAATTGCTCTATGATCAGGCTGTACAAAGCTTTTAATTCTTGGAAGCCTATTCTGCGTCTCAAGCTTTGCTATCATCTAAGCCAGTCCCGACTGTCAATAATGATGGGAGTATCAATCATACGAGTGCAGCAGCGTCGTAGGACAGGTCTGGTGAGTGTGATCAGTGACTGTATGTATTTACCTATCCTCTGCATTCATACACAACTATGGTGAAGGAGGGTTGTCAGGAAATACAAAAAGAGGTGATAGACACGCCTTGTGCCCATCAAACAGGCGATCACTTTTTCACTCATCGTGATCCTTGAGGTAACATGAACGCCTTATCTGAGCATCCAGTGCTTATGAGCTGGTGATTGACTTCAGCAGGCAAAGTGCTGCACTTTCTTGAAGATCACTCAACCTCAGATACAGTTTACGATCACCGCCGATGCCAACCTCGCTGGTAAATACACCTGCTATGAATCTCGGCTTGACATAGTGGCCTGCTGCAACGGCAAATAATTCGATTCTGACGTTGGCTGCTGCCTTGGTAGGTCATATACCCTGTATCATAGACTGCGAATACTCAAATGTGATCCATCCATGTGTTACTTTCCAGACAGCAAGATAATGAGCAACGGATCACGCAATAAGATCGCTTGACGATGGAATGTGGAGAAGAAACGTGATTAATTATATGCGGCATGTTCGTGAGCAGACGGTCAATGTGGGCACGGTATCAAGGGACGATCGATGGGTTGTCACTGTTGGTGGGGATACGGATATCGGGGAGACCAAAGCCTGTGAAGTTGAAACAGGTATATTTCCGGAAACATTTTGACGACCTATATTGATATCTCCTCGGACAGTACAAGCGGATCAACTCACAAACTCATTAGCAGTCCATTCCAAAGTGGTGACAGGGTAAGCGTACTTTAATTCTCACAATGGTCAAGTCAAATTGTGGCGAAGGGACAAGTGGTGGCGGACACTTCACGAATGTATTGTGGACATCGAATTTTTCGTACCTCTAGTACCCTATGATTCTGTGGGTCCGAGGTGTCGACTTCGGAATCATTGGTACTTCCCTCGAAGGGTACACTGATACGGTCGATAATTTTGCGCTTCATCTGATTGTACTCTACTTACCAGTCCTTCTCGCAACTACACCATCAAGCTCTGCGTATCCAAGTCACGTCAGCTCTCGTCCCCTTCAACGTCAGCGCTCCCTTCGCCCTTATTTTCTCGCCTACACATCAATTGACTAACACAAAATTTATCGAAGATGACTACAAGATGTACACATGTAACACTCGATGCTGGTCACAGCTCAGGGCATTCCTATATATATCCCCTAAGCGTCTACATATGCTGCAACCATATTTATGACTTACATCTTTTCAGCATCGACCTACACAGACATCACCAGCCGCCCAATCCTCGAGTGACGTTTACACAACCTTCAAAGCCTAACTATATCACCTATCAACCTGGTGACCTATTCGTGCATGTTATGTATTCTCTCCTATTGTCAATGTTCCTCTTGCCCAAGGTAAAAGGTGTACGCTCGCTTCATTGCTGTATTCAAAGTCCCATGCATCAATTCGGAGCGTAACGGTACAGCGGGTGTTCTCACAAATAATGATGGCTGGATACCTGATGAGAATTCCTTTCTACTCCACCGAACCCCGATCATTTCATAACTACGACCCAAAGGGATGATTATCATCGGACAGCGAATGGAAAGCACATTTCTTGGCTACTGCTAACTTGGTCTCGCGGACGTTTTACTTTTGATGGATATCGCTCATCGTGTTGTTATAAGTACTATCACATTGACTTGGTCCTGGAATGTATCGTCATATATCAACTATGTGAGCTAAATATAATTCATGATTTCCATCAGGTGCAAACGCAGTCCTTGTTGAAGAACTACAGCATCGCATGACTCATGACTTGGTTCCCGATAATTTCAAAAGCCGCACATAAGAATACACTGCACACGGAGACCGATCTCCCAGGCATTTGTCCACAGCAAGCTCCAGGTTGGGGTGTTCTCATGTATATATATGGCTACACCAGAAATGGAGATGAAAGTGCACTACATGCTGTGTGGCTGTTGCATATGAGGACGGCTGTCAGGGTTATCAGAGGGAGCTGTTGTGTGCCAGGGAAAACGCTGCATGCTGCCATACCTGAGTTAGTGCTCATGGCCTACAGCAAGTACTACAGGGGCACTCCAAGATGACGATGTTATTGAGGTGAATCGGAGAAGGACAGACTGTTTGAGCAAGACAGGCTTGATAAAAAAAGAGCACATGCTGTGCCTTGTACGGGAAAGTGCTTCTTAAGAGGCGGCAGATGTATCCATACGTCCATCATCAAACGATTACGCCAGCCACTTGGTAATATGTTTCCCCTATTTGAACCTCCAGCGCAGATGAACTGATAATTGGTCTTCGCGGGGAAAGTGCTGCAGTACTGGAATGGGTTGAGCATATCGAAAATCAGTGGACATCAGGTCTATGGAAAATCAGATCTCACCAGCGATCCTTCAGAGTTCGACCTTAACCCCACTGGTGAAAACATTGGCCATGGCCTCCAGCTCTACGCATGCCGTTCGAGCAACGAGAAAATTGACTCTGAAACCGGTCATGACTTTCGAGGGTCATGAACCAGCCATAGATAAATGGATTAGAGAGCGGTAACGCAGACAAGTTTCATTCATTTCCTACTTTCCGGACGGAAATGGAATGGTCAGCGCAGCACACGACAAGACCACTCGACAGTGGGACCTGCGGGCTTGTAAGGAGATTGAGGAGGCGCGGGATTTTTGTGAAGAGGAAACACGGACGATGGCAGTGTCCAGGGATGGTCGATGGGTTGTCACGTCAAGTTCTACTGCATACGACAATGTCGGGAAGCTCCGAGCGCGTGATGTTGAGACGAGGATCGTGAAAACATTTGAAGGTCACTTCAATTGGATCCACCGCATCGATGTCTCTGCGGACAGCACGCAACTGGTAGGCCTGTCATGGGATGGTGTACGGATATGGAGTATGGAAACTGGCAAACTCGTGGCTGGTCCATTCAACATATTTGATAATCATTCCTCTGATGTTCGATTTTCGCAAAACTCGAAGAAGTTCGCAGCCTTGTCAGAAACAGGGAGGTGCCTTGAAGTATGGGACGTCTAGAACCAGCAGTTGGATGTCAGGGTTGAGAGCCAAAACCGTCATGGGCTGATAACATATGATCCGTCAATATTTTGGACGGCCAAAGACAAATCCATCGTAACCGTTTTTGAGTTCAAGGAATACAAATCGGGCTCGGGTAGACCTGACCATCGCCAACTCAATACGATCTACGAGTTTGATGCATTAACGCTGAAGACTGTCGGAGCTCCCTTCGAAGGGCACACTCACATCGTTTCTGGTCTAGCACTTTCATTCGATTGTGCTCTCCTTGTCAGTGCTTCTCGGCACGACAAGACAATCAAGCTATGGGCCTTCGAGTCTCGCCAGCTCCTCGCCTCATTTAACGATCAACAAGCCGACCTCTTTATCTTCTCGCCAAATTCACACCAACTGGCTTACACCAACTGGGGCGAAACCAAGATATACATCTATGACCCTCCACTCGATATCCTTACTACTATCCGGCCTGCACAAGAGGCGCAACCTAAGGTATGCATACCCCTGCATTTAAGTACTATGTATCTGTTTGTGAGCTAATATTCTCTTGTGGTAGACGAAAAATCCCGATCTACTCAACGTGTGTGATCCTCTTCCTCGATTCATCTACACTACTGAATGAATTATCACAGTTGGACGCAACACCTCGTGCCGCGCGCCATAAACGAGCGATAGCGCCTGTCATGCATCATGTTCCCCGTCCGCTGACGCCCCCACCTATGATGCACTCGCACTATCCCGCATTCCTTCGTTACCTCCGCAAAATCCTTCCTTCTTCCGGCAAGAGCGCAGTTCCTCCTGTTCGGAATGATCATGATCAGCCTCGTGATCATTGGGATGTATGTCTCTTGTACATATTTTCTTTGTAGTTGATACCATGTATCCCCTTGCAGTTCCCTGCTACATCACCCCTACCTCCAAACTGCCTCTCGGCCACAACTGAAACGTATTCGCACATAAATTCCCTCACGAACGTTAGTACCCGTGTCTCTAATTAAGTATTATCATTCAACTCACTTTTTTGTCAGTCCCGACTCACACCAGCATCGCCTACTACCATATCTCCTTCCACCGCACCCAAGGCCCGCCCAAGCCGCCTGTTCACATGGTGGTCTATTCGTGCAGGTCATGTATCACCGCCCATTGTTGACGTTCCTCTTGCACCAGGTAAACTGGTGTGTTGCATTGAGCTTTCTCGCTGTATTCGAGGTCTCAAGTCAATTTCCAGCGCTACGCCACAGCAGGTGCTCCCACCAATTTTGATGATGATTTAATACGTGATGAAGACTTTCATTATCCTCCACCGAACCCCAATTCACAGCCACTCGCAGCGGTGCAGACCAACAGTAGGCGGTATGGAAAGGGCCTGTTGTGTGGCTGCTTCTAGACAGCGGTGATCTTCTGATACTTGCGTTCTGAGTGTTTCCCCTCATATGGTCATTGACTTTCAGTAGATGCTCATGATATCTGGTTTCTACAATATTGAATTACTTCTCCTTGTATCACGTAATCTAACCAGTGTTTTGTCGGAACTCGATTTTCACGAAAGTGAAGACCAACGCCTGTTTTGTCTCTTTGACGCTGCAAAACTCACCCTGCTGTCTAATAATAGGAGTGAGTCAAGTTGAGTGTGTGGTGCATCCGTAATTTCGCCTACGTACCTTTGGATATTATTTGTATGATAAAAGACGAGGTTCAATACGTTCGACGCTGAGGGAATGTTAGGAGGGTGCTTATCGTATGTAGTGCATACTTGCCAGACAACACGATGAAACATCAAATGCCATCATAGATCAGGCTGAGTATGATGGACGACGCGCATCGACTCTGTCAATAGTTATGGACCTATACCCGTATCAGCCGTTCCACTCTAGACGCAATGGTTTAGCGACCATAAAGACTGAAAAAGGCGCACCTGCTACTGAGAAAGCTATAACGCAGAAGGTGCATGGTGAACACCAGCACGATCACAACGTCATACAATATCACAGCGAGGTAGTAGAACCAGGTTGACAATACTTTGCCAGCATTTTCTCAGGTGCAGCTAGTACAGTTCACGAAGTTTTGAACAGTACCATACTGGAGGTTAAGGAACCTCTTACTTTCCCTAAAAATGGGGACGGTGTTTGCATGAAATCTTCTTGTAAGGAACACCGACGTACATCAACGACACTAGCTGTTGGCTCTAAAGGCCAGGGCGAACTCCAGATTAAATTATAAGCCAGGGCTCACGTGGGTCGATAGAGTCCTGGTGGACGAATACTGATAGGACAGACCTTTGAAAATGGGTGCCACAATATAGTATCTCGTTGGGCATAGGTAGTGGAGAAGTATCCATAATTACTAACTACCACCATGGCCATGATACTAACATAGCTGCATTGAATGTGAGCGAAAAAAAAAAAAGACTGACTGAAGACAAAACCTACCAGATGAAAACGAATAAGGCACATGCAAGAGTCAAAGACTAATCAGAAACACATGAAATGGCTTTTTCCATACTCTCACCGGTCTTACTGTTGCAGATCGTCACAGTTCGTGAATTGGGATTTAGGACAGTCCGTCAACAGACAGTGGCAACGCTGGTAAAGTTAAGCTATAAATAAGACCTAGTATGAATTCATACGAGACTGTCCGAATCAGCGCCATGCCAGTGGGTCACTCCGTCACCTAAACGCCAAGTGCGCAACCTCGGCAGTACCACCATCAGATCCAGTTATATGCTCCAGTGAGACATGGAACTAACTCAGAGCAAAGACCAGGCCTAGCGTACTACGGTGGTGCGATATTGCGCAATTAGAACATGTACAAGTTCAAAGTTGACGTCGGGCGATGGACTGGAGTCTTTCGGTTGACCATTTTGCGAAACTAACGGTATCAAATCGTTACACACAATGAGCGGATGACCCTGGACGTCCGCTGCTGCGAGAGCCTGCGTTTGACGAACGGAGATGAAATCCGTGTTGGTGGCGTGGTAAATGGTGGGAAGTCTGTGCACTGTGACGGTGCACCTGGACCTTGGCAGCGCTTCCCGTGCTCGTCGTACTCAACGATGTCCGTAATCTTTTCTTCATCGTGTTGCTCGGTCTTGAAGGCTTTCATTTTCCTGTCATTTACCGCGTCTCTCCCTTCGTCACTTGCACAGCCCGCAACACTTCCATTTTATGACTGTTTCTCAGGAAATACATCACAGAAACTTGTGGTTGACACAGTGTACTCGCAAATAATCAATGGACAGACACTAAACATCACAATCTTGGGAAATGCTTCCCAGCAGATTGTCGCTTCTTCTGTTAACAGCACCAGCCTCTGTACGCATCATCACTTGTGTGTTTTAACTGCATGTCTCATGTTCTTCCCTCCAAGCTACCCTCTTCACGGATGCCATGACACTCACCATGAGTACCTACAGTAATAATTCTGCTCTGTGCGACTCAATACTTCCACCTTCTCCTCTGCCACCTCTCGGCTCAAATACCACATATTGCCCCATCCCTGCGGGACAATTTGCACTCTCTGCATCCATACCATTTAATACCAAGAATTCTTTGACAACTATGGACACAGAACTCCGAGCTGTCGACCCCTATGGAAACGAAATATTATGCCTTAGCGTCACAACCACACCACTGCATCCTGGACCACTTGGTTCGCCGTATGGCAATGCCCATATCATATTCTGGGCAACAGTCGGTCTTGCCGCAATTTATTGGCTCGTCGTCGGTTTAGCTCGTATCGTATCTGCTTGGAGCCGCGGCTTTAGTAGACCTGGTCCAGGCATCTGGCACCGGTTAGAGAGTACCGGGTTCATTCTTGCTAGTGCCATCAGCGGTGAGCGCTTTTCAACATCACCTGCGCTGATGAGATTTTGTAAGTAATTTCACATGTTCTGTTCGTTCTTTGCAGTGCTTATACTCCCTCAGGCTCCCCATCGTTGCGTGATATTATCTTTCATACGCAGTGGTGTGCAGCTCTAGCTATGGTTGCCGTCCAATGGCCGCCTTTCATTTGTGAGTAGCAATTCAGAATTTGATTTACACTGCATGTCATGAATTACAGATCCCCTACTTTCGCAAACTGCCTGGGCATCGCTGACGTACAGTAGGTTTTGATTTTGAACAGTGCTATGTGAATTTCTGATGGTTTGTAGATATCACACTGAATGCACATTCCATGCACTGGAATCCACTGCATGTCCAACCGTATAACCCACCATCGGATTTTGCCGATCAGTTGGCCGATCCGTCTTCTGTTATCTATGTTGACCAGTCGATCCCGAACACGATCTTCCTACTTCCACCGAACACTACAACTGGGATGCAATCCTTTGCATGGAGTGTTGGAGTGCAACCCCAAGATCTCTTTGCAATATGTTTAACCCTGTTCTTGGCCATTATAGCTGGGACAATCTTGCTCAGTCTGTTCCTATGGATGGTAGATTGGGTATTTTCACAGAGGCCGTTAGGCAATTTACCGACTTCTGCTGTACTCACAAATGGAACAAGCAAGGGTCAAATTCGGAGGCTTTCCGCGGGCAGCAAGGACATGCTCGACACAAGTGGAGATGAGAGCAGATCATCAACCGGATTTGGCCACAACTATACCTTGCTCAGGAGACGCTTGTTTCGACCGGAAGTCAGCTCCTTTCACTCTAGCGTGCTCATAGGAAACCTTGTGCGCGTTCTTGTCCTTTTTCATTTACCCGTCACCATATTCTCGTGCTATGAATTTTCAACAGGAAGCTCAGCGTCTTCATTAGCCCTTGGCGCTCTCTCATTCGCTCTCTTCTCTGTAATTGTTCCTTCTCTTCTACTCCTGCGGCTAGGCCGGACGTCAACAACTAAATTATATGATGAAACACGTACTCTTCTTGCGTTAGGTCCACTCTACAATCACTACCGCCAGAACTCGCAGCTTTTCTCAGGCTTACTTTTCCTGTCCAACCTCGTCCTTGGGGTGACTATAGGATGCGGACAGCACAGTGGAACAGCACAAGCAATTATAATCTTGGTGGCGGAAGTTGTTAGCGCTTTGGTCACGAGCGTTTGGTTACCATGGGGTGCAGGAGCAGGCATGGGCCTCATCAGCTTCTTATTTTGCGTTGCACGTATTGTGGTCGCTGTGCTGCTAGTGATTTTAACACCAACGGTAAGCCCATCTACCTCTGTACAGTCCAATGTTAAGAGCTTGTTGTCCAGATTTCAATTGGTCCAGGTGCAGGCGGTTGGGTAGCTTACGGCATACTGATCGTCGTTTGCATCGTTTATCTCGCTTTATTCTTGATACTTGTTATCAAGGTCATTGAAGCAGTCGTGCGCATTCTTGGTCGGATTGGCTTTGATCACTCTAGACGACCAGTCGATAGCGGATTGATCGGTGTGCTTTCCCTTCTTGGATGTTGCGGACCACGGAGAGGTGATCGTGAACGAAGACACTACAAAGCCACAGAAGTACGACATTCACCCGTCGCTCGAGACTCTTTCGCTGCCCATGATTCATCCTCCTATGCGCCACCCAATGCATCTTTCGCACAGAAAGACAAAGGTTCTAGCTCCTCTCATCATTCTGGTGGGCCCCCACCATCAGTATTGCGACCTGAGCACGCTCTGCAGCCTTACAGAGAAGATAGCGATGACGATGCAGAGAGTGGTCACATCATGGGCGCGTGGCAGCCATTCCCAGGGCCAGGTCCCCGCAGCTCATACGACCGTACATCCACTAGCACACCTCCCCAACACTCTAGTTCAGGCTTCTCACGTATCGGTGGCGGTCGCGCCCACTATGACTCACCGTACGCAATTGCGGGTGAGACTGGGGGGAGCTCAACTTTCACGTTCCCTAGCATGGAACGCAAGGGCAGTGGGCCAGTGCCTGTTGGGACTATCTACGACGATGAAGAACTACCTACTCCAACTGCTTCTATAGCAAATGTTGCACGCCTTCCTGCATTTACGAATTCTGGACTACCTGCTGGAGCAATGCTGCCACACGTGCGCACGAAGAGTCAAACGGCAGTTATTATTGGAGATGTGGCTGCATTGAGTGCAACGCCCGTAAATACTCCCCCACAGGAGGAGCATCCTTCGATGGCGACCAAGACAAATAGTGGGGAATCGAGCAGTGATCCTGACCAGCCAAAGAAGAGACATTGGTACAACATTCGAAGGAATCGCAGGCATAGTGAGGGGGATCGACTGGATAGTGGGGTGTGTGAGGTGGAGCCTGAAGGTAGCTCACCTCCGAAGGACCCTGGAAAGTCATTCGTTGTCATTCGGGCACGAAAACCCCAATCATCGCAACCCGATACTCATCCACAAATTCACAAAGTGAGATACTCAATGGACGAAACCGGAGGACCTTCGCAAGCGAAATCTCGGAAGTCATGAATTGACATTATAATGTGCATAGACATACTTTTACGCTCTTACCTCGTTCCGCTCGACGTACCACCCCGGGATTCTTATAGTAGGCGATATCTCTTGCATGTGTAATATTTACTGCACTCGTGTTTGAACTCTTGCTCCACACACTCTATGTTGTGTTACTGGTACGTACGGTTACAGTATTGGATGATTTCAATGATGCGTGCATGCCTGAGATGAGATAAATTAAGTTGTAGTCTTGGTTTGGTTGTAGTTTGTAGCTGTAATCAGACCGAATTAAGATGTCCACACCAAGTCAGTGCAAGGTTAGTGCCGTTCAGTTATCCACCGGACTGCTGTTATTGGTATCACCTCCCAACCAGAAGATTCGCCAGTCCTGCCACTCCTTCCGCCACCACCCATACAAACCTTCTTCAGCCTTCATGCGTGACAAGAGTTCTTCGGTTTCAGTGCTTCCAGAGGACATGACAGATGTCATTCTCTCTAATTGAAACCCGCCGATGTAACGACGCCAATGTCCTCCAACCGTAAGAAAACCAGCCTCGCCAAGTGGATTCTGCGCAGAGGGAGGTTCAGGGAGTGCCTTGGCTTTACCTTTATAACTCCCGCAAAGATATGATAGAGGCACTTCATGCGCCTCAACACCTTCGTTGCCCATCCCAATCAGTTGTAGGGAAGGCTCAGGAAGCTCTTGTGAACTACCCGACGCTGGAAAATGCATTCGTGCAGTCACGCTCGAGGGCGGTAAATCCCAGGTTACGGCATACAAAGGAGGCGTGGTGTGAATAGATGCGGGGAGGGGGTCAGCAACGATGTGTGTGATTTTGCCGCGCGTGAGGATAAAAACGCTGCTGCAGGAGGTGCCAATGTGAGGAATATGTATAGCTGGAATGTCAACCTTTGAGGGTAGAACCCAAGCGCCTTTGTGCTCTCTTCCAGCCGCCAAATCGATCGAACCACGAGACCGACGATTTTGGAAAGATCCTCCAGCGTTCAGTGCCACGCTGGATCCACTTCCACACACAGGGGAAAGATTGTTGACGCTCCCTCCATTTTCGAACATATCCACTTCCGTGACTGCTGAATCAGCTATTCGTATAATTCCAGCCCTTTTCTCGAACACCGCAAAAATTGCCGTCTGGGCTTCATATACGATGTTCACAGGTGTACGCGAGTTGTACAAGACATCCGCAGAAGCCACACGGCTATGACCGTGCCCAACAGCCACTCGAGGAGATCCAGTATCAGACGGTGACCGAAAAGTATCTTGTACGGATTGCTGGACGAAGGTAAGAGAGCATGGCTGGGATGGCGTGTAAAATTCCTGCAAAGAGTCCTGTAGTAAAATTAAGCACCGGAAGATCAATACATACCTTCACAAAATGAAAAGCTCTCTGCCCTCTCGGAGTCTCGTATAAAAATATGTTGGTCTTAGTTGCCACAGCGAGCAGTGCACGGCGATTGTGACTCGTGCTACCTTCGTGCCAGAGGGCGTAGGAAAGCACACTCGAATTCGACATTCTGGATCCCGTCGACGAGAGTGACGTAAAATCAGTAGCCCAGCGCAATGGTAAATCATCGACAACATCCCAAGAATCTTTCCTTGGTGGTGTCAACGACTGTTGTGTATTTGATGTTGGAAGGAAACTGAGTCGTCGCTTACGAACGGGGGGCTCGGTGATGAGACTTCGTAAGCCCTTCGTAATACTACTAGCTGGCCTGTGCTTCTTCTTTGGTGTCTCTTGGGAACAGTGCCACTCTGACAACCTGTGCAAATCAACTGGCTGTGCGTCCTGGCCAGTAAAGTGAAAGTGGAAACTTAAGATGACGTGAGGGAAAATAAATGACTGTCTCACTTGATGCGCAATGGCCCACTTTGCCAGGCTGGTCAGACTGGCGAGTTTATACATTCTGAGAGAGCGCGGGGATTCTTGAAGTGCACCAGAAGATGAAGAATCCTCCAGTTCAGGACCCACCAATGCAAGTACAACCCCCTGCGGGGCACTTTCGCCCGTATCTTCATACTCCAAAAGCGACAACTGGTGAACACTGCAAAATACCGAGCGTTAATAGCTAGGCAAGGGGAATATAAATGATCATTTACTTACGCCTCTCCTGTCCACATTACTCTGGCCTGTGCATCAGCGGGCCCTTTCTGGATCAGGCCGGTTACCCCGTCAGGGCTTGTCTCATCAGCCCATTTTGCAGGGAACATGTTAAGGACTGACAACCCAACATCGGTGCCAATGAGCAAGAGGCGATCATGCTGGAGAGGAAGAATACATCTGATAGGCGCAGTTGAGTGTGGTAAAAAACGGGATCCGAAATGGTAGATTGAGAGATGAGTTGGGAACAGATGTTCCTCTGGTATATGCAGAGAAGGCTCCAGCGAAGGGTCTAGCAACGACCCAGGAGTCGGGCATTCATCGAGAATTTCCTGCGGAGGAGGAGGAGCAGGAAGATCTGCATTTATTCTTAAGCGCGGTAGCCCAAGTGTTGAGCTGCAACGCTCCGGCATAGAATCGTCTTGATACTCCTCCTGTACGATACTAGATGAATAAATCATGGCATCATCATGAGGCAGAATGCATACATACAGCAGCTTGCGAAGACTCATCCTCACTCCACCCTCTAGCTCGCCTACGCTCGAATTCCTCTGCGGTGACATCTGCATAGCGCTCTGCGGCTCTGCATCTGATCAAAAGCAAGCATGCCAATCAGAGCTAGCGTGCTCACCTCTTTTCTATCCAGCCTCTCCAACGACCAAAGCTACGATCAGTGAATACGTGAGATTGTGTTGATCAATGTGTTCTCCTGTCCGCGCACCGTGAATTTGGACCGCTTTGGGCGGCGACATCGTTATAAGTTGGAAGGTCCCCAGTACCCTGTTCATCTCGTTCAGCTCCCTGAGTGTACGTCTCAAAACTCTCAACAGTCCCTTCCGACGACATGGATATTTCTGTTATGAAGAGTCTGCGCGCTTAGCAGATACTAGTACAAAGGTGCTGTGTTTTGTTTGGTACAGCTCAAATATGGCTAACCCATGCAGGACAGGAGATCACAAGTCAGGAGTCACATACAGTACGAGTACTTTGTCATTGAACCAATCGTTAGTGTATTGGACAAGAAAAGTCATTTCAAGAAAATGCCAGTCCCGTGAATGTCGCTACAGCGCCAACTAGTGCTCCGCCAGCGGCAACACCAAGATTCCCCTTTGTTTTCCGCTCTTTTGCTTCTTCCTCCGTGAGACGTTGTTCGAGGAATTTTGCTGCGTCTCCCTCCTTCGCTAATATAACCCATCGATGCTCCTGTAAGCTTCCATTCGGTAAAACTCGGACGCTGAAACCTAGTTTCTCTGCGTCATATTGTACGGCCTTGAGATCGATTAATGGGACAGAGAATAACATAGCAGGTGCGACTCCTGATGATTGCGTGAGATTATCGAGGAATAATGATCTCTCGTCTGCGCTCATCGTTCGCGCCAGAGGATTCGGCTTGCTTTCGGAATCTGAATCAAGGAAGACAGTTTTGTTCATATCGATAGAGTCACTTGTGGGGTGGCTAGAAAGTGGCTCTGTGGACACTAGGCTCGGAGTCGGGGTCCGCAGCGTGCACGGCATACGACGCGACAGACTAGTACCCGAACTAGTGTGATTGGTTGCGTATGGCTCATTTCCTGCCCCGGAAGTGAGTTGTAGAGTGTCTTCCGGAGGTGATTCGGGACTAATTAAAGTCCGTTTCCATTTTATTATTGCTCTCTGACCATTACGATCGCCGCCGCCGCCACCACCACCACCATCATCACCATCATCACCATCATCATCATCATCATCATCATCATCATCATCACCATCCGACACGTTACTCATCATTCCTGGTTGGAGAAGTTTCTCTACAATTTCTGAAGATGTCGTAGAGAGTGAAGCGAGACTTCCCGCTGGAAGAAGGGCAAAACGGACAGAGAGTCGACGTTTAAGGTTCTTGGATTGGGTGGGTGTTTCAGTGGAAAGGGAAGAACGCTCATCATTGCAATTCACGATGCGCAAGGATGATAGCTCGTCCACAATATCTTCTGTGGCACCACTACTCTGATCTGACATTGTGGGTTCAATATAAGGACAGCCAGAGCGGGGATGTCCCTGCCTGGGTCGGTGGCATGACTTGCAGTGGGGAGTACGGCGCGGAGACGTGCCTGGAGTTGAAAGACCTGTTGTCGCTCCAACACTAGAGCGAGGTTTGGCTTTTGATGACGTTGATAGTGAAATTGGGTTGGCAGAACGTGTGATAGGCATCCCGCCAGCCAGATAAAATCGTATGATGCCCTAGAGACCTAATAAATGTGAACAACTTGAGAGCTTCTGTTGCGAATCAAAATCAAGGTATTTAACCCTCTTTGATGACTCTCTGCAGAAAGCACCTTCGGGGTTGAATAATACAATAACTTAATGGAAGTGGCTGTAAAAACAATAGACTTTGTTTAGTCTAGGAAGTGTTTCCATAAGCAAATATTTGAATGTCCTCACTGGTGTCCAAGACGACTGTATATCAGTCAAATGTAATCACTGATCCGCTCACAAAAGGCGTTGCGATTGACTTGTTCTCCTGAGCATGAACGTTTGAACTTTGAAGGTCGAGTCGAGGTAATCACTGGTAATCATCACTACTACCAATGAGCTAGTTAAAGTCACGTGCGATAGTTGTGCAGTCGTTATCGATCATCATCTGCCAGTGTCAGCGTGACCTCGCTAAGTATCCCCTGTTCAGACACACTTGCACAACGCACCAGTGCTTTGGACTGAGCTGTGGCATGAAATATTTGAAATCATGAATCGTCTTTCTTCTCATGATCATCCAAACAAAAGGGTTTAACTTTGCTCTTGGTTGGTTTCTGTCATGCCACGGTGACCCACCGTTGGATATTCTATCAGCTTCAATATAGCGCGGCGCTGCAACGAGCATTTCCGGTTTGGAGGCCCTGTGCTTGTAATGATACCCTTCGAATCGGAACAGGAGGGCAATACCTGGCGCAGACTGGCGGATTCGCGTAGCAGCTTCCCTTGTGCATAAGTCTAAGATCTCTCTTCGAGTGAGGACCCTACCCATGGAAATGGCATGGATAGTCAAAGATATGTCAATCGCAAATTTAACTTCAACGGTGCAACGCCCCGGTCTACTCTGTTCGTGCCTAGTCTCTTCATCCAGCAAAGTAGGCCACGAGTTCAAGTTTTTGTGTTGGTCATGTCAATGGTATGGAACTAACTTGACCACGAAAGGAGCAGCCATATTTCCACTATCATCTGGTCTTTGCAATAGATCTGTCACGACACTGCATCGGATAGCGTATGCTGAACCATCTATCTTACAGAGGCCCCAAACTAGTCATGTTTCACTTCAGCACAAATCGCCGTCTATAGCCCCCCGGTCTGTAATAAATCCTTTCCAGGTCATCCACGGAGGTCTAAGGAGCCCTCGGACACTAAATTTCAGTCTACATATATTTATGCTTGAAAGTCTCACCAGGGACGCTCCTGATCCCTCTCGATCCTAAATTGACACTCAATTGCTTCAGGTTCTAGTGGATTTAGCGAGCACTGGCTTTACTAGTACCTCTCACGTTTTGTGTATGCCTCAAATGACAGGATGCCCAGTTGACAATCCATGCATTGCCTTCACAAGACGTCCCAAGATGGCTCCAGACATATCCGAGGCTCCAGCTGTTTCTTTGTGCGTATTTTTTCGTTTAAATTCACTTTAATCGTCATATTCTCTCACCAACCAGTTATTCTTATTGAGGTCGTGAATGCAGTGTCTAAAACTCTCCAGATACAGGTTACGAAGAATTCTTCTGCAACCGAAAACCGGGTTTTATACTTCAACTTGAAACGATCATGTGCATAAGACTAAACAGCATGTGGTGAGTCGTGGATTTTTAGGTTCTTCTCGCCTTGTTGCGGCAGTTGGCGTCCTCACCTGACAGCAAGACAGGTGTCAGCTATTACAGGCCAGATTTCAGGAGCAACTTGGAGTCTGTAGGATCCTAACACGCCGTGGATTTATGCAATTCCTCCCGAGAACGAATTCGAGCATTACTCAACCGAAGGGTACATCCGTTCGGTTCTTGCCGTGATCGTCTTCAGAAGATTTCCCACTGCCGAAAAGGACACCTTCCACGTTCTAAACGTCCGAAGTCTCGCATGCCACAAATTATATGCAGAGTCCAGCGGTGTTAAGACACGGTCATTGACAAAAGAAACATATTTCTTATTAGTCATCCCTGTCATCCCCTGTCATCATCATTGCGTCGCTTCTTAGATGTTTTAGATTTCTTCGATTTTTTGGATTTTTTGGATTTCTTTAAGGCTTTTTCTTCTTTCCTCTGCGCCAAGATGTAGTCCCGCATAGGATCTTCAGGATCGATGGAAATAACAGAAGACGCATCTGAATCCGGTGCTTGACCTCCATCTGTGACGGCAACACCCATTAAAGTCTGCCCGAAAAACTTAGAAGGGAGCCACTCACCCATGACCATCTCTGGCCTGGCATTCAAACTCTGTTCTTCAGGTTCTTCCCATTCTCCATCGTCACCTTTCACCTTTGGTTGTTTATAGTTTTTTACGTGATCCACACGCAGCGTCTTGCCCAGCACGTTGGCACCATTGAGGTTATCAACAGCCAATACCGTGGACCTTTGATCTTCATACATAAGGAAGGCAAATCCCCTCGTTTTCCCAGTCGTTTTGTCTCGAGGGAGATTGATGTCCATAACCTCCCCATACCTTTCCAAGCGGTTTAACGACACTCAAATAGCCAGAGCAATTGACGCACTGGGAAAATATGGTGATCACATCACCTTCAGTTAGGTCAAAGTGCAGACCGCCGATGAATACATACGCGGAATCTAGTATAATAAGACATGCGCGCGTCAGAGTACCAGAACACCATAGTGAACTGCAACTCACCCTTGTATTCATCATGCCATGATCCTGAAATCCCGAGTTCAAGTTCACGTTCATTAATCTTGTTTATTTCTCGAACGACACTGACAGAATTCAAGAATTAGATCGAACAGACTTTGAGAGGAACGATCAATAGATTCATACCCACTTCATGACTGTAGAGGATCAAGGCGGATTTCCCACGCCCTTCTGAACTCAAAATTTCGGTAGCTCATCTTGTTTGCCTCAACGCGGACCACAATGGCTTCCTTCACTTTACCGCCAATTCATGACAATCCCGACGGAGGATGGGGCCCATCATCTTCTAACATTCCTGAACAGTTCAAGTTCAAGGACATCCCATATGCGCCATACTCAAAATCTGATAAACTCGGCCGCTTCGCTGATTGGAATGATACCACGGGCGATGCTCGCCAAATTGCAGTAGGACTTCCCTCAACAAGGGATACCCGTGGTCCAGGTCGCAGAAGAGATGGTGCTCAGGCATTCGGCAGTGGGACTGCCAGTGCCTTTGCTTACTTCCACGTGGAAGACGAATCCAGCTTCTCTCTGGTGGACAACAAAGCTGCTCCTCCACGCAGGGGCGGTGGGTTCACCCGTGGAAGGGCTACTGGTCGTGGTGGTGTGTCTTTCGCTAATCGGGGGGTTGCTCAACGAGGTGGTCGTGGTAGTTTCAATAACCGAGGGGGCGCACAGCGTGGGGGTAGGAAAGGATGGAGAGATTGGGACAAGGTTTACCGTGTATCATATTCACTCCTGACTCAGCTAATATCTCTATGGATCAGACAAACCGTACTCGTGAATCGTCTGTTGCGATCAGTCCACAATGGACTATGTTGGAGGAGATCGAGTTCCATCGGCTTGCCAAGCTCAAGCTCGAAGTTGATGATCCAGAAGACATGTGAGTGTTAGTGGTTTTTTTAACCATCTTACCATATCTAAGACCGTCTAGTGACACTTACGGCCGCATTTTTGCGTATGATAAGTCATATGATCGAATTACAACGAAGACTGAACGTCCGTTGCAACTCGTGGACCGTATCAAGTACAACACTACAACTTCTGATGACCCCGTCATTCAGCAGGTATGTTCTATTGTCTCTACGCCTTCTGGTGCATAATGTCGCACACAGTTAGTCTCCAAAAATGTTGCCAATGTCTACACGACGGATGCTATTTTGTCGGTTCTAATGTGCGCACCTCGATCAGTCAACCCTTGGGACATTGTCATTCTCCGTGAGGGTAATAATTTATACTTCGATAAACGTGATGGTGGTCCATTTGACACTGTTACCGTGAATGAGAACGCTTCGGACCCTCCACAGGACCCTGCACCTCCAAACCCAAACAACCCGGCCGAGAAGACGGCGGTTCCCGAGCCGCCATCCATCAATTCGGCTACGTCACTTTCATTGGAGGCGACTTATATCAATCAAAATTTTGGATTCCAATCTGTTCAGGAAAATGTCACGACCGACTTTGCTCACCCCAACCCATTCTATGGCCCAGAAGAAACAGAGCCTTTGGCATCTTGCGGATACCGCTACCGTGTTTTCGACCTTGGTATCACAGAGGACGAAGATGTGAAGATCTGCATCCGTACTGAAGTGGATGCTTATGTTCCTGGGCCGGGAAATCCACAAGAGGGCCATGGATTGGTCACCATTCGTGCATTGAATGAATTTGACCCCCGTGCCCAAGGAGCAGGTGGTGCTCCTGACTGGCGGTCCAAGCTGGATTCACAGCGTGGCGCTGT
This sequence comes from Suillus decipiens, assembly GCA_016695475.1. Classification (NCBI taxonomy): domain Eukaryota; kingdom Fungi; phylum Basidiomycota; class Agaricomycetes; order Boletales; family Suillaceae; genus Suillus; species Suillus decipiens. Next base: position 190,142 of record MU172935.1, on the reverse strand, counting down.
AGTTGCTACAGAAATGAAAAACAATAGTTGTAAACTTGCCAAGTGGACTGTACAGAGCGTGCTGGCAGGAGCTGAACTAATGAAAATAGGGTAAGCGCTGTTTCTTACTGGAACTTTGGTGTTTAACAATGTTCGCAGTTATATCTCGCGTGGAAACCCTAAAGACAACACACGACATGTCATTCTGAGCACAGCTTCTATGCGTCCAACCGATTTCGCTGCTCAGCTGAATGTTTCTCTTGCCAATGGCTGGGGTATCGTTAGAACAATCACCGATTTGTGTATGAAAATGCCTGAGGGCAAGTACGTCCTTATTAAGGACCCCAATAAGGTAAAGTCATATCACTCCCTTTGGACTCATTCTCATTCATGTCTCAGTCGGTGATCCGTCTATACGCTGTGCCTATGACTGCTTTCACCACCGAGGACGAGGACGGTGAGGGGTATGAAGGGGATGAACCCGAGTCCGCGGCTTGAACATACCGAGCTACGTATCTTGGTGTACAAAAAGATATATGTATTCCACAAATGCGTGAGACACTGTTCCGAATGGGAAATTTTCCACAAAGAAATGTATGTGAGGATTTCCGAACCGAAACCATTAGGAAGCCAAGAGCAATTCAACTGCGCTCTCAATGTTTGGACTGCAAGTCACATGTCAGAACGTGATACTTATCTCTTGGAATAATAGGAAAGCTGACCTCCTCTGTAACGCCCCGACGATGACGGCTCGTTGCATATTTGGGAACATTGTTGTTAACTGAGTAATCTCAGCGTCACTCGGGACACGAACCCCTGTGGTGCCTTGCTCGTTCCTCCCTGTGAGCTCGTTAACCCATTCCCGCATAACCGAACCTCCAGTTTCTTCTGTGCCTGCCGAAGGACGCGCAGTGGTGATTATCTCTTCATTCCCGATGTCAGGGCTTAGCGTTTGATGAGTTGTTTCGGGACGAGCACGGGTAGACCGTCGTGGTGCACGAGTAGAACCCACTAACGGAAGTAAGAAGCGCGTACTAAAGCGGATTATGGACGGTGACAGCCGCCAACTTTTAATATTGACAAATTCTGAGCGATATATGAAGCCAGTGAGCAGTCCAACAACCGCTGGGGTAAATGAACCCGGAAGGTGCCCTAAAGCAAGCTGTATAGTGATATTAACGATGGAACGTGAACCGAATCCAAGGTATTACCTGAGAAGCAAGGATGTATATGAACGCTTTATTGCTTCCAGCAATTCCAAATATTCTAAAATGGTACGCTGGTGGAATCAGCCTATACCACTGATAAAGGATGCTGAAGAGTAACGCCGATGGACCAGATGGGATCTGGTTGATTCCCATATTGTGGAATAATATGAGAGTAAGAAACTCTAGTATCGTTGCAATCAAAACGGAGGCTACGGTAAATGACTTTGTCATAGGTCAGTGCATCAGCATCAGAACGGATATGTTGCTACACACCGCGAATTTAACACTTCCAAATTGACGTTCTATGTGTACACCAACGCCATATAGCAGAATCTCGGCAACGAGGAGATCGCTTGAATTTGAGAACGCAGTATGATGAAGCAATAGACGCCAATACTGTGAAGAATAAATAGTTCTCGTTCAGATTCAGTTTTATGAAGCATGGATGGACTTTACTCGGATACCTGATGGTTGCGTGACACGTGAGGCACAAGCTGCAAGAATATAGCTAGTTGAGATAGAACATCTTTCTGTTTTATGGATAAGACTCAAACCTGAAGGTGTAAGTAGTGCTTGACGTCGAAAATGCCACCGATGATGGATGTCAGTGCGCTACCCATCATGAGACCTGCAGCACAATAAGGAAGGGTAAGTGAGCTTGTTGATAGAATAAAGGAGTCTCATTAAACCTTTGGTGACGGGAGCATACTCGAACGACATGATGACGCTTAGGACTCGAGAGAAAGCGCTGGCGCTGATTGAGGTCACCGGGTCTTGGGCAAGTTGCAATGAACCGTGACAACAACGCGCGCATTTGGGCTCACGTGTGGCTGTGTACTTGAGAGTATGGTGCCAATACTCATTGCCAGTGTTTAATCAAAGATCGGCGTGGCTTGACTCCTACCACTTCTCATTTGTCCATAGTCATCATCGCGGTCTCGGCACAAAGAGATATAATTGTAATAATTACTCGCGAATCATGTGTGAGTACTACATGCATAACCCGTATATATATTAACTCGGGCACATGAAAGCATGAAAAAGCCGTTTCAAGAATGCGTATGGACAGGGACGCCTCTGCTTATTCCATCAAATTCTCACTGTCTCAACTTGGAACCTCAGAAGTTCTCCGTCCACCCACCATTGGCACGTCGTCTGGTCACTTTCCCTGCCCCTGGCAAAGGAGTAGCCGGCGAGCTTGCTCCAAGCTCCACGTATTCGCAATAACATATTTCATATCTACTGAACAACCCAACCTCCATTACCGGAGTTCAGTTGGTGGCAATGCCATTGGCTGGTGATCCTGAACTGACACTTTTCAGAAAGCATCTTTGTTTTTACATAATTGATCGATGATCTTCCATACAACGTATTGACTGGCTTTTGGACGGACATCAACACCTCTAGACTAACGGCACAAGGTCACCACTTCATTCTCGTTGTCCAGTGTCATGATACATTGACGATTACTTCCTTTAGGGGTAAATTTTTCAAACAGGGCATTGATTGCCTAGGCACCGTTAAATAGACTCACGCGTCTCGTTTCTTGTGTGCGTGTGACTTAGGTCATTGTAACAACGCACGGATACACCTTTTGCAGCACCAGTCGATTCAGTTGATCAGCAGGACACGGCAAGATACCAGGATCTAGGCTCCAAGGACTCCGCGGAACTAGGAGTGCCAATAATGGATGAATTATCGCGGGCTTGGTGAAAGGCTATGAGGGTGTTTATGTTGGGCTTCTCTGGAACCCTGCAAGTTCGCCGAAGAATCTTCTTAACACTGTCAGCTGAAGTCGCCGCGAACAGTCATGCAATAGGAACTAGTAGGCACCTTGAGCTTAATGGTGTTTAAATGAGATTCTGAGGTTCTTAGGCGTTTACAATTGATCATGTTGTCCTGCGGAAGGGAACTCAGACGCTGAAGGCTAGTGGCACGGCAGCTGTGGTTGAACGCGCGTTTGTCGCAGCCAGTGATGCGGAGAGACTTTTGGATGGCAAGACTCTCGGCGGTGGTTGCGTGTACGCAGGTGCCCATATCAGATAAACACATAAACGTCAAATTGCCGTCATTACCAACTAACTTAACTGAAAGGGTGTCCGTTTTTTCGCATGAAAATTCCCCTGCAGGTACGCGTGTCCAAGGAGGCTCTCATGCACACGGCGGTTTTCATCCGAAGAGTTACGTCCTCGTGAAGCCCCTTTATTGTCGGGATTGAAGTTGAGAGGCACCACAGGGAGCGTTTTGCGGAGAAAGTCACGCAATCGATCTAGATTTCTAATGACCCACCTGCAGCTAGACACAGTGTGTCCGTGACATTCTTTCGCAGTGGCTAATTTAGGTATTCTTCCTCATCTTCGCTCCCGACGGGATCCTTACCATCTGGTCTGTAGTAGCCTCCGCACGCTGCCGATTACGACGAGAGCGCTCCGTTCAAGGCCCACTCACCGCACAGCCGCTTTTCCCCGAGAGCGCTTGAAGTGTCCCCCGCATAGGATAAAGCCCTCAGATAACACTGGATTAGCCCTGTGAGAAGTGCCCGGACATGTCAGGGAGCGTTGTACGGCTCTTGAGTTAGTGCTATATTATTTCTTTTTCAAGACAAGTTGTCTACCCCCTGGTCATCGACAGTATTTGTTGTAGATACTTCAAGTTGTCATACCACTTTGAAGCACGAGTCTTCAAGGAGCCGCTTCTCCTTGAAAGCATGTGCATAGGGGCCCGGATCTAGATGTATGGTTTGAGTTGCGCCCTTAAACGCATATGGGTTTCTTGGTATCGACAGAACTCGGAGGTGCAGGTGTAATCTCCATAATACTCGGATTTTTTGTTCCGGACCACTGCTGAAATTTGAAACACGAAACCGAAGGCTAGGCTGACCGGTGACCACTAATATTATGTCTACGTCACAAGCCGATGGCAGGTCACCAGTCTACGCCCACTCATCCGTCGGGAGTATGAAAACAGAAGGCTGGGGCAGTATAGAACTTCATACAGGATCATCATATTCAGCAGAGCTTGATAATTATTGGCAGACGAGGCCGAACTAGCATAGACACCCCCCTGTGGACTCTAATTTGACGGCGACATACAGAGTTCAATAGCAATGATGGATGCACGTATTTGGTAAGGAGTCGACCACGGTAACATCGCAGTTGAATGATGTAGACTGGTAGACGATCTGTGACTAAGTGCGGAAACCTGCTCGTGAATATCAATATGTGATGATATCGAGGGACATAACAACTTCTGCACATTAAACACAGCATGACCGTCAGTTTCACCGCAGTGGACAGCCTCTCGTCACCGCTGTAACTTCACTACGGATAGCCAGAAGTAATCAAGAGCGTAAATGAACATTTTCTCAAGCTAGAGATGTCCCAAGGCGCGTTATTACGACCATTCGTTGATATGATTAGAACACTCGTCGGTATCTTACTATGATTCGCTGGACGCCATCCGGATTCCGGATGCAAGCGCAGTCTGAATGTCACAAACAGACTTTATTAGCTATCCGTACTATACCTTTTCCATTTTCTCCTACGTTACTCCCCAGGACAGCTCGCAAAGCACTGCATCATAACAGTGTCCGTTGTTTGTTGCAATACATTAATATAAAACTACCCTCTCTTTCTATGATTCGCTGACTAGTCAGGAACGAGTATCCATTTTATTTTTACTGGGTTACTTCAACATTTCATTGTATCCGCCATGGTGGCGTTGGAAGAACCCGTCGGAGCATTCATCCGGGACTGAATGTCGTATTTCATAGACATGCGCAGTCGCATCTTCCACAATTACCGAAGCGGATGCACTGTAGATAAGGTCAGTCTGGTGCCTTGAGAGTATTAAGACGTTGAAATATGACACCGGCTCGCCTTCAAGCGACGAGGCAAACTTAGTGAAGTCACTATACTATTCTAGTGATTATCATGGTCGACGTCGTCACATGGTCGTCAAAATGACATTTCTAGGGTGTCAGTCATTTTTCCTGTGAAAGTGTTTGTACCCACGAACGGCTTTGGCATTGTGCCAACGGGAAGTCAATTACATACAACCTCACCAAAATTAACACGAGTTCATCCTGGATTGAATGCAGTATTTTTGTGAAGGCTCGATACTTGCATGGGAGCATAGAAGCCCACGCAGTCTTCTTTGTGCATTTAGTCAGTACCGAGAGCTTGTTATAACAGACTCGACGTACAGAACACAGAGAAGACCTGCCGTGCGAAAGTTCTCATTAAACAAGCGACCGGAGGTGCCCATCCGAGTCTGATCAGCAAGCTGATGCTTAATCCTTTTATTGGATGGAACGACTGTCTTCCTTCGTCTAGATAGGAGAGACTAGTTTGGTCCTATCGATACCGGCCTGCAAGATCCCGATTATAAATCAACGTCTGTAAGCACTAGAGTAGTTTAGTACAGTTATCGTTATGCTTCCGCTATTCCACGGAATTATTACTGACAGAACCTGCGAACGTTCGACATCGATTTATTTGAATATGTCCCTTGTCCGAGTCGGACTCGAAGTCGGAAGATTGCTTGAGCCATGAACGATTGTTGATTTGGCTGAACTGACTTTGCTTTTATTACATAATCCTTTGAATTCGCGGAGTTTAAACTACACGTCTTGTTTGTCACGCCCCAACACACACCCTGAGCTCAAACTCCCAAGGACTGACAATTGACAATATTACAACGTGAAGATCATGAGCACTGCGAGCGTCCAAAATTTGGAGGAGGCTGTCACGATAGCGTCAGAATTCATAATGAGTGAGCCAACCTCACAGTTTATGGAATTCGCCAAGCTGAAGAGTCTCAATATCAGCCCTTGATAACTTACCTAGTGAAATACAGTTTCTTCTGCAAGAGCTTCGCTCGAAAGAGACCGATTCTCAAGGTATGCGGCTATAATATCACAGACTCTGACGAAATATTTATATGTATATTTAAGACATTCAGAATGACCTTGCCAAAGAGGCTCAGAAATACATACGACATTCCCTACGATCGGATGGTACGGACCTCACCTCGAAAGAGAAGGATAGATTGACAACACCGCCGATTGAGAAATTGAAGGATGCTCAGGAGAAACTTGCAGTGCTTTCAGACGCAAAAATCGCACTGGCCTCTCGTATTGTCGACCTACTATCTAGAAAGCGGGCCCGGTTAGAATATGACTTGGGTCGTGTCCTTGTTCTACAAGGAGAAACGGATCCAGCATCTGTCTTCGCTGGTGCAGCTTCGACTCCAGTCTCTGTATCAGGACTTGGTGGTGGCACTTCTGGCTATGTGCTTGGAGGGCGTAATCCAGCCGCTCAAATCAATGAAAGCCTGCGAAATGCATTCGCTGGCGGTACCGCTACCCCTCTGGGAGGTGGCTCAGGAAGCATGGCATCTGTTGGAGGGCGTGGTTCTGTCACTGGGGAAGACAATGCATTCAAAAGTGAGTTGGTTCCAATACCATTTAACTTTGGTGCTAAACATCAGATTCAAGAACGGAGATTGATGGGGACACAGGGCTCTATCAAGCTACCATCACCCGCACCATCTACTTATGTTCCATCTACTCGGGGCCGCCGGAGAAGACGGGGGGCTTCTTCCGAGGCCGAGGACTTCGATTTCGATTATGGAGATGAAACTCAAGGTGCAGAGGAAGCAGATGCAGAAGAAGGTGATGGTGAAGAGGGCGACGATGGCGAAGACAAGGAACTGTACTGCGTCTGTCAGAAGCTGAGTTACGGAGAAATGATCGCGTGTGACAACCCAGATTGTCCGTACCAATGGGTAAGCTACATATTTCATATTTCGGTAACCATAATCTGACACATTTGTAGTTTCACCTCCCTTGCGTCAGTCTCAAGCAACCACTTCCTGAGAGTTGGTTCTGTGATGAATGCTCTAAAAAGATGGGTGCCCCTACGTCTGGTCCTGGTCGTAAGGGCCGCAAGAAATAGGCCTTGCCCCGCATCATCTTGGTTCAAGTTGGTTATGGCCTGAGTTTCAGGAGATTATCATGATGGAAGTGTCGGACGACAGCGTTTCGAACGTGGTTCCGCCTCGTCATTCCTATCGGATTGATGAATCTGAGGTGGACTATGGAACGCTTTACATTATACTCCTACGCCCGTCACTTGGACCTCACAAATTCGCAGAGCATTTTCTGGCGACAAGATCGGGGATTCCTATGATCCGCACTATTGACCATGCGTACCTCACCATTTCTGGCTTTCCCTTGCTATCTCCGTCTCTGGCAACGTTCGGTGGCAGTGGAGTACAGAATTCGGATACGACCCAGTAGAGCTCGGAGTCGACATGAGCTGTCCAAAAAATTAAGATGAAAAATCAAATCACAGGCCCTCAAGTGGGGCGTCTACTGTGTTAGCATTCGTCCATATTGGGTATTTGCCCCTCGCCGTCATTCCGATGGGCCCTAATTCGTACGTTCGCTTGTTTTCTTACATGGCTGTTCCTTGGTCTTCTGTTTTTGCAACACACTGAGTCCTCGGTCACCTGCGGCAGTACTGTGTTCCCGATTCCGGAGCTGTCTATGTTACGTTAGAAGCATGTATCCACAACTACATTGTTCGCATGTACATGTGCCAGACGCTCGACTGTTCAGTGGGAATCGCATCCATAAGCGATGTCAGCGTATCCATAAGTTTCCCTCGTCTAAACTATATGTCTAACCCTGCAGTCTCAGGCCGAGGCCAAGCTTCCCGAAATACAAACTACAATGCCGCCGGCGTGTCCGTGGCGCTACTATGTGAGGTCAAATTTATGTTCATTTCGACACGTTCAGGTGTCCCCTGGTTTCCTGGACGCGATGTCCAGAACCTACCGTTAACGTACCCATTGATAAAATCATGTAAGACAGATTTGTAATCGTGGCTTGGCGAACAGCTGCCCGTAACCATTCATAGAATTGCGATTCAGTGATTACAACGTTCTAACTTGGTACTATGTAGGATAACTGACCATAGGAATACTAGTGTCATGAACTGGCTAGTGACTTGACGTTGTTGGCCGTTCAACGAGCCCCTCGTCTCAGCAACGTGTGGTGGCGTTTGCGGCAGGCACCGACATCCTAATTGTGGCGCAAGACTTGCGATATAATATTTCCTCCATGGACTCCGCAGCTGAGTACTAGTACTAGTGTCGGAAAGAGACTCATCTCTGGTGGATGATCTGCAAATGATCCTTCTCGGCCTCCATGGAATAGCTGAGTTACTTGAACTCTGTTGTACTTGCCTTCTTTGACTTAGTCTCTCAGTCTGCCAGACCATACTCGGAAGGAAGACAGTAGTCCTTCTTTGAGTCTTTGAGCCAGATACAATGGAAGCCGGAGCTTAACGCTAGATATATAGGAGAAGCTCCTTACATACTGTAAGGAATGGAAGCGGGCTCCATGCACAGCAAGGTAATTATCGTTGCTCACGATTGATTGTTGATCGTACGAAACCAACAACAACCCGCGTCTCTCTTCACCCACTCTTGACCCACAATTCATATTGTGCTCCTGAATGCGATGCCGCAATAATTACAATATTTCATAACGGGTTCGTAACGGGTCCATAACTATATTTTTACTTCAGGAGCACCCTGGTTGCGATGTCCCGATGTCGCAAAGCTTGGCCGCGGTTAGATAGGCACATGCCGTGATGTCAAATCTCTGCCTCCCGCTCCATGCAACCAACGGCCTTGTGGTTCGGTGATGCCGGCGTATGGATGGTAACTGTGTGTGTGAATGAAATGAGTGGTTCGCTGGCATCGGTTTTCCGTGTCTGTACCTTCCGCCAGTAAAAGTCCGAACCTCCGGTAACGATCCTCGGGGAGAACATGCCAGGAAAGGGTGCAAATGTTCTGTAATGAAGACCTCACGAAAAACGTGGGGCCGTTTGTGAAGGAAGAACGACTAATAGTGGGGACGATGACTGAACATTACTCGTATGGCTTAATACAGAAGAGGGCTACACGTTTGCCATATCGCCTTGGCTTCTGAAATGACCAATACGGCCTGATCACGGCATCGCGCCGTCGACCAACGTAAGTGTGCTGCCACCGCCACACCACCGTCTCCGGCGGTGACCGGTGATATCTTGCGTCCCTTTCTTACAAGGACAGACGTCTGTAGAAGCCTTCGTGGCGTTTAGATACTGTCCAGGGCCCGGGGTAAACGGACCGAGCAGTGGCGTTAGTAACGGCTCGTTCCAAGGTCCACGCTGCATTGAATGGGTGTTTAAGCTCAGTTCTCATCCAGGAGAAAGAAGCCCCTCGCACTGTCCCGAAATCTCAGCGCAGACAAAAAGGGACCACCCAGAAACGTACTACCGTGCATAAGTGCCCACATTCCCTGCGCCCTGTTGTTACCAATATTAATACGTACAAAGTGCCCACGGCGTGCCTCCGGATAATTTCAAGATGACCGAAGGACTTCGTTTAACGGGAAATAGAGATAGAAAGAGATGAACTTGCCTAGAAAACTGTGGTTCGCGGGTGAAAGATGTGAAGATACGGGGTTTACCGGTGCGAGGAGCTCATTGGACTAGGAGAAGCGGGTGTCGCGGGCTGCCGAAGACACCGATATGTGCTTCGGGTTCGATAATGTTATACTATACCTATGAGCGGAACCGCTCAATCGAATCTTGGGAAGAAGCAAAGCTTGCAATGAGTAGCACGCTAACAGGGTGCTTTCGATAAGACTTTGAATGCCGGAGAGCACCCGCTACCTTACGATGATGGGTGATGATTGGTTAGGTCAAAGTTATGAATAGAAAGGGGTATGTAGTAACTCACACCAACGAGCCGCGGCGACCTCATGATGCCCTGGCGCCCTCCCCCCCCCTCTTTCAATGGCTATCGATAGGAGGTTTGGGCTGCGGAGTTGCTAGCTATCCGCTGCCATCGGCGCACTACAAGCGAATTAGAGCTACCATTCGGTTGGACTCACATGATATGCTGTCTTCCTATAAAAGTCCAACGACGAGCGCCCTCTTTGGGCAATGATGAAGAGAGGAAAGGCACATTGAGTCTGATAGCCATATTAGTCATTGTTTTGCGGAATAAACCGAGTAGCTTACGCTGAAGCTTCGGGAATGTGGAGATGTGACTCCGGGACAGACTTAGATGGAAGTGGGCGGCCTAGGAAGATTCAAAGAAGGGTTTGTCGAGGGTTTGTGCTGGACATTTCATAGAGAGAGAACGTTCGTCCTCATTTGTCTAGGGGTTCGGGGAGCCAAAGGACTGGCCGTTCATTTCATCGTAGAATATGAATGAATGATAATTGTGGCCGCTAGTACCTATGCTAGTGAACTACCTATGGGATGACGCGAGAATGCACCGGCTTTAACTTAACTCAATTGCGCGACGATAGGGTCCACGCTCCCCGCTTACTGATATCGCGTACGTGACCCCGTATTATGTGTGGGCCAACTCCACACATAGCTTTTTGACAGCGGTGTCAATGTAATGTGCAACGTGATAGGCTCAAGAAAAGCGCTAAAGCAAAGTTCAGAGCAAAGTTCAAGACCTGCAGACAAAAATACGTCATCTGGACCACATTAATATCGGCGGCGCGGCTGGCATGAGCAGGACCATCTGACACACTGCAGAGGGGAATTGATTTAAGGCAATGTCAATCCTTATAATGTCTCATCTCCGTTTTCTTGGCGCACAGATTAATGTAATGGAAAGGTGAAAATCATGAGGTGATGTGATTATAACACATGTTGTTGTCCCACTCTAAGCCCATGTTTCAAAGTCGAGGAAACCGAGGTTCTTTAGCCTGTGCATCATCAATCATACAGCAAGCTGAGGATAAGGGAAGATTCGCGCTCTGGGTCTTGAATATTCACCGTGTTTGATGCAGGAAGCGGCCTACCTGTGTTTGTAACATGGAAATGCTGTACAATCACTCCAAGATCAGCCAAGGGACCGAAACTTTTCCACTGACGACGGAGCTTCTGGTACATCTTGAGTTGCTAGAGATTAAAGATACCAGTAAGACGAATAAAGGGTTTCATTGGAAAGTTGAAAATACAAGCGTTATTACGTGGGAGACCAGACTTTGGGCCGCAGATACCCAATCCAAAGAGGGTTGGACTCCTGGAAAGAAACCGACAAAGTCACACCACGGACTACTGCATTGCAAGCATAGCCAATGCAGAGATGATCACATGAATAGACTTGGGGATTATGCCGTGACAGTGCTGTAATTACTAGTCCGTCGAACCATAAGAGAACACAGCATCGATGGGTGCATGTGGCAGGATGTTCGATTGTCCTTTCCGGTGTAGCGCTAGCACAGGAACCATGGAGGGCGTTAGGATGATGCTTAATTGAGTCAACGTGCGAGCGGGCTATGACGCGTGACGGAACTGCTTCACTGAATTGCAGTCCAAATCCAATTCGACCTCGAACCTTGATCTTCCTTTGAACAAAAAGTTACGGTGTGGTGAATGCGGATGATCACAACAGGGGCCGTTCGGAAGCTGAGTGAGATACCGGAGTTTCATCTGAACTTGTGCACGCTGTAGCCGCGGACGAGGGAGATTCGGGAAAACATTCAAAATTCGGGTCGTTGTCGAGGGGAGGTTGAATTGAATTGTGACTAGGTCCCAAGCCTGAGCGGTGTTCTCAAGAGAAACGACAGTGAGAGGCCCAGTTTAACTTGCCATCACAAGTTTAGACCGCGGGTATTTTCATTTGATTCGGTATCAGTGCTTGCTAGCAAAGAGATGGGATATGGGTTCTCTCGACAAGGGTCGGGCTTGGACAAGAAAAATGTCAAGTACAACGATTACCCCACAGGAGGAGAATACAGGAAATACCGTACTGCAAGGTATTAGAACCAGCAAAGCAAGTTCCAAATTTAGAGACGAACAGTGAGAAAATTAATAATAAGAATAGAGCTTGCTGTGCAGGCGGCCACTCGCACGAAGTGGGAGGTATCCTGTGGCAGTGAACTATGTAGTAGTATAGTAGGATAAATTTTGTCAGAAAGAAGAATAAAGGTGAGCACAGGAGCGGTAGGTACGGGGAGGTTCGATCATAAGAAGATTTCCTAAATTGGATGTGTACGCTGGTAGCCTGAAAGTAGAAACATTTGACTCACTCACTCTCTTTGAACGGACTGTTCAGGGATGCGAGGGACGGGGTTTGACTCGAATAACTGGCGGAGGGTGAGGGGAAGCGTGAGATAAAAGGGCTTAAATAAGTAAAAGTGGTACAAAAGAGAGGAACCATAAGACGGCAGGATTTCGGCACGGAGTGCAGTGACCAATGAGAATAAGCCAACGAAGTGAGACTGAGGCTCAGTTCCGACGGGGCGCTACTCACAAGTTAAAAATTGTTAAAAATGTACAAATTTATTGTGAAGAGTTCGTATGCTGTGCGTGGGAATTGAATGGACGTAATATGGGATGGATTGTTTGTATTTGGATTATATTTGATTATATTTGGCGTGCGATAAGAGATCTACCGGAAGAATCTGAATCTTAACGGGATGTTCCGGAAGTACCGAGATAGTGGAACGGGCTAGAAAGAAAGAGTAACCAAAATCTGGGAGAGAGGAGGCTCTAGTCCAAATTTGAACACTGCATGGACCTTCTTCTTATAATTTACCCGTAGGGTCCTTACATTTTACCGATTCTTCGTCTTGTGTCTCTAAACTCTTTTTTTTCTTTCTTTCAATCCTCTGTCATGGATTTTACACCGTACGCGTCTCCATACTCCGACTCATCGCCGTACTCCGAATCGTCAACTCCCCGTACTCCTTCTCCTCAATCTGTTGACCTCATTCCTCCTCATAACTTCAAACATTCGATCCATACTGCTCCAACAATATTTCAAGAAGAATCATATCTTCCATCCGACGTAGGATCTATGATCCAAAACGATTCTTGGGTTCCTCAACCCAATTACAACAATTATCCACCGCCACAAGGTTCCCTCCTTCGCGAGCTGTACGAACCAGATCCCTCTGAGCATTACCAGAGTGAATCGTACATTGACGATCACGCGCACTACAATGAATGGCAGCAGCAACAGCAACAGCACCACCAGCAACAGCAAATCCACTTGCGCCAGTCCGATCATCATACATTTCGTCGCGCCACTTTCCCTTATGTCAGACATGACCTTCCTCAACATCATATACCTCACCACTCCCAATTTTATGATCAATACCCGTCCATGTACAATGACTCACTTGCAATGTCCCCCGATCCATCTGATTCCCGTCACCCCCATGATCCTCAGTCAATTAAACTAGAGGATACTCCCCTCATTGTTCCTTCCCAATTGGGTTTCGCAGCACATCCTCTTCACGCTCATCACCATCCTGGTTTCCTCGCTGCCGGAGCTGGTGCTCCAGTTCCAATTCAACATACCGATGATGCTGCTAGCAAGGAGACTCAGTATCTCAGGAGGCGTTGTTTTAATTGTCATACTACAGAACCGCCTTCATGGCGCCGCTCTACTCTCAATCCTGGAAAGATCGTCTGCAACAAGTGTGGTCTTTATGAGCGCACCCATTTGCGTCCACGTCCCCTGCGTTTTGATGAGCTCAGGGCAGGTGGAAAGACGCGTAAACCTGGCGAGAAAAAGGTCCAGAAACCTACTCCCCTGGCTGGTTCACCCCAGGTCAAGAAAGAGCCTCGCGAGCCACGAGAATTCGGTATGGCGAGACGTAGCTCCGTTTCGAGCACTGCATCGAGTGGTGGCGCGGTCAGCGACTGGGATGATAGTGGTAAGTTTCATTATTTCCTACGCGTTGTTAAGCACGTGCCAACAATTTTACAGTGTCTGTGTATTCCTCACAGCCTCCCACCCCTGGCTCTATCTCCGGCCCCCCTTCTAGCTATTCATCGCCCTCCATCGCAACGTTCCCCATTCCTCGCAGTTCCCAGAGCCCACCTATCGATAACAGTCCCCAGGGTCCAATTCGTCTCCCTAACGCGCCGTTGACAGACATCGCGTCCCTCCAACAACAAGCGCCTAGGAAGTCATCAACTGCTTCAGGTTACTTCCCACAGCCCCCAGTCTCATATCAAGGGCAGGAGATGCTGCGTCGGGGCTCAATGCCCAGGCTTTGCGAGCAGCCACGCCAAGTGCAGTTTGCTTCGCCACAAATGCCACCGCAGTCGTTAGCCCCCCTGCAGGGTCCTACATCTGAAGCGCTCGCTGAAAAGTCGCCGCAGATCACGCAGATGCAGATTTCGTCCCCTCAAATGATGACCTCATCGCCTGTGCCCGCAGCAGCAGAACCATTGTCATCCTGAGCACGTGTTTTCATGCCTTACGCTCGTTTGGATCTTGGTATTTATTGTCTTACAATTCAATCCGCGCATCGCCATCTTGAGCTCGATTTCACGGCCTATTTAATTATTCATCTCGTCGCAAAACGGCGACCGACTAAGACGCGGGCAAAACGGTATCTGTATTCCGACATATATCCCTGTATCCTACATTTCCCGCCTCGCATCCAACCCTGTCGACTATGTCTATAGTGCGCATATACATATCGCCTCATAAACCATACCCTGCCAGTCATACCGCGTTCTGTATGTCGTCTCGATGATAGATACCCGTCTCACCAATACGAATGACTGTCGAATGTGCATGGATGAAGAAAGGGAGTGTACTTGTATAACGCTATTGTTAGTTAGTATACCTACTTAGAACTTTTTCCCCCGATATCAGACGCAGGAACATGAATTTTTTGCTTTGCACTTGTTGAAGTGGTCCCACCTGGAAATTCATGCCCGCTCGTAAGTTAAGGTTGACTCGACCGCGCTAGCAACGACAAGCACTAAGTTAGCTTGGAGAGCCAAATTGCTGTAAATTGATAACGTTCTTGAGGACCACGCCCCTTCATTAACGTGCTGCTTCGGGAGGCACGCCCGCTAGGAAACCCACTCATCCCCTTTGCGCCAAGCTGCGGCAAGCGTCATATTCCTGTTCAATTCTGACTCCATGGCCGCCAAAGTGGAAACTATTGGGCGTACATGAGGCGCGCCAGAAGCACACGCTTAGCATATTTCTGCTAGGCGTCATGAAAATCAACGTTATTCTATTCAATTGAATTGTCATTGGCGAGCTCCAAGGGCGCCAAACGGATGCAGTCTGAGTCATGCTCAAGCGCAATACGTATTGACTACGTGGCAACATGGGGTCCCGAGTATGCTCCATTATCCTCGGCTACGCAAGCGCTTAGACAGCGAGTTGAAGTCGTTGTTCGAGTTGTCACCCCATCAAACAAGCTTGGTAACCTTCTTCGAAACGTTCGTGTGACCGGCCGCCATACCATCGTTCTGAGCAGGCGTGACACGCGAACCGCCCTAATAGCATCCCCAATTGAAAATTTCTGCCAGCGAAGCACTCGTCCTTCGGACTTCTGCTCTTCTCGTCGGGAATGCAGATTCAGTCTCAGACGTGACGCTTCGAGGACTCACGTGTCTTGTCAATGTCACTCTTGTCAGGGTCGTGGATTTTAGTGCCCCCTACATACCTCCACCAGAACTTCGCGTGCGTACCTCTGTGCTGTCAGTAGGTTCGCCTCCCTCACACAGCTCGGACACCGTGTTCCCCTGTATTCCTTCCGTTCGGAGAATTCGGGATTTACGAGGACCAAGCCAAGGTGATGAGCTCCTTCGTTTGCCGGTCCCCACCCGGGCCGCTCGAATGGAATCGAAAGTCAGCTCCTCGTCAAGATTTGCCAAACGAGCCCAAGTGCCACCGTTAATTAAGAACTCAGCAAACTGAAACAATATTCAACATCCATGGGCTCCGGTCGTTATGCAGGGCCGAGGCCAGCGTTTTCTCAATTCCCAGAACAGTCTTGCTTGACAGCGTGTGCAAGTTAATGGTCTCCGCCGTAGATGTTCTGGTATGAGGGGCCTGGCGGGACGAATTTGTGTCGGCTGGATGTCTTGAGATGACCTGAAATTTGAATCTTCACGTATGCGGGTATAATAACTCTGAGTAATACCATAAATTTGGTCGACGGCCATAGGACTAACTGTTGAGGCTACCATTTCTGCCGGGTAACGATTGCTCACGCGCCAAGGGGCTGCCAAGGGTAAGTCTGAGTAGCGTTATAGTAAACTGTATGGAGAGACGTTGATCACATATATGAATCGTCAACCATAATTTCACTGTAATATGTTATCTTACCAACGTCAAAACCCAAGCTATAAGATTTTTGATTGTCTTTGATTTTGTGCGGGTGAATATCGGTTGGCCCGGTTTTGCTTTCATGCCACGTCCAAAATGGAGCGTTACTGAACCGTCAACCCTTCTAATTGAAACTGGTCTAATTACCTTGTGCCTGTAGCGACGCTCGGGTCGTCATACGGACCGCTCGCGTCCAGCTGCTCACTGGAAATGAGCCACGCTACAACGATAGAACTAATGGCCCTGGAAGACGAGGAATCGACGTCTTGCACTAGTGCTGACGAAGATTGATCTTGAACTCATTAAACGCTTCGCTAACAGACTTCGACCTACTACCAGTGGATGTGCGCGTCCGAATAGGTGGGTCACTGAGTGTGACGCGAACCCCCCACTATTTTTACTCATGACCAGTAGGTTCCAGGTTTGCGGTCATCCACGGTAATTAATGTGGGCATAACATTTGGGTGCATGCGGCAGGCACAGCTGCCCAATGGTGCAGTTTTTCGCTCCTGCTACTACTACATGTGTCTAAAATTTCATCCTGGACGTGTCTCCGTAGGTGAGTCTTTTGAAATTATCGGGCCATCAGCACGAAGCTGAGTTTGTTCTGCCATTGGGCAGGCCAAAGTGAAGATATTTTACAAGTTTATGCGGATTATTCGTCTTCAAGTACCCCGCAATCTGCTGCGATGGCACTAATAATATCGGATAAGCATGCAGTGACATGCACGTCATGACTTATAGCGACGAAGGAAATATCATTGCGGTGACAAACAATTGGATATGATAATTTCCAATCACTAGTTGTCACGAGCTCGAGGCCAAGATCTAGAATTGTCAAAATCGCGGGGTCATTTATTAGTACCCCTGAAGTTTGGCTCTGCGTGCTCGACTTGCAAAACATTTCCCAGCGTTTCCCCCGACAACCGCACCTTATCGGAATGATGTACCGACCGCCATCTTGGAGCGAGTTATGCTCTCAGTTGACGGAATTACTTCAGGAATAACCAACACTTCAGAAACAGGGGAACTGCCGAGTTCACCGCTGTTTAACAACTGTAAGTGGATGACAAGTATCGCAACAGGTGAACCAGCACTGATCTCAAGCAGCTGCTTTAATTCAGGTCAGTTACATAAAATGGAAGAAGGACTTTGACTACAATGAAACGCGGTAATTCTTCTCTTGGGAATTTCTGAAAGACTTGCTCAGACTTGCGAGAATGAAATGTCAAGGCAAAGGTTTTACCCCCTTTTACTAGCTGGCTCCAATGATTGCGGACTACCAAGAGATGAATTGGGGCCCAGGATGACCGGCACGATTTCTAACATATCCCGGTACCACGGATCCACGGTTCACTCTATAGTAAGTACTATTCACAAACTCCATGGCGCAACGGCAAGCTTTGCGCAGAGCGGTGCTAAATTGCCAATAAACTTCCACTAGGCTAGGCCATACGAATACTAGTCATGCGTGTGTAAGTATACGATCATTTGAAATCAATTTCAATTTCTTACCACATGATTCCAAGGTCGTTCGTTCGTCATCGTCATCGTCGATGGCCGTATCAGTATACGGCGGTGCACCGCGCGTTTATATATTTTTGCTTATCTTGTGCGCATCGCTTGGCTTCATTCTGCTAAGCATACTGATATGGTATCATGATCTATATCATGATGAAGAGAAGATAAAATAAGCCTTTCAATGGTCTGAAGATCTCAACCGGCGAACATTTCCAATTCCGGTGCGTACATGGATTATTGCTGAATGCACTGCATTTGCCACAATACTGGCAAGCCTTTACGCCGACGACGGTGTCTGGCACTGCATGTATCCCTAATATTTCATACTCCAGCCAACGTCAAAGTGATCTGTTACCTTTGATTCAAGGCTACTTTTTATTTAGGTGATGTCGGGCTAATGCAAGAGCAACTTCATTAAAAGTGAATACTCAGTTCATCACAGGAGGTACTTTTTTCATCGAGGTCACTTGTCCCGATGCGATCCGTGATTTCGTACACCTGGCGCCTCTCTCTGTTTATGCGCATCAAGGACTTCTCTCTCCGGCTCACAACGTAACTAAGGCAGTCGAGATCCCATCATTTCCGCTACACGCACTTTGGCATAATGAAACCGGTAGCAAAGATTCGCGGCACCGCAGTGTATGATTGATCGATGAGTTGTACAATGCATGGCTGATGCTACGATTCGATGTTTCCCTCCTGGCAGAAGTGCAGTGAGGGGAGAAGGCATCGCAATGATCAATCGTGATTCATCGTGCGACATTCACAAAGGCCTAGACATCCCTGGCCCTTGAGAAGTTATCTCTAAGTTATCAACCCGCTACCACCGGAGGAATCGTGGTCAGGTCATTGGGCTCACATATTCATCCCTTGACCCTTTTACTAGTGCTTCAAGTTGCAGTCGATCTGATTCCGAGTCGGACAGAGCCCCGTTCATTTGGAATTTAGTCAAGATTTCTATACCACACATACGATCAACGTATATAGATGCTTTCATTTATTTTTCATAGATCGAACTCTCTGTTTGCTGCAACGTTGTAGCTTTGTAGGTCCGTAATATGATGGATTTTGTACAGAGTCGGGCCCAGATTATTTTCCCACCCACGTTTCAGGGAAACTTTGGTCCAGATCTGTTAAAACTTCTTGAAGTACGTTTCATGGGCCACTCCAGTCTCCAGCAGATATACATGAAACTGTTCCACGCTCACGCTGAAGTCCTCAAGTTCTTGGAGAGGAAGTAACTTTGAAATCACGGCTCGAGACTGATGGTATTCGATTTCACAGCCAGGATGCGACACCAAGCCATTTCTAGCACAACATTGATCCGGAAGCTGACATCGTGCTCTCCATGCGGTGCTTGCTGCGTATTGACACTTCCGCACGCTAGACGCATGAGAAGCCTTGTTTCCACAAGTTGCAACATTGTTTCATGTGAACATCATCATGCACATTTCCATCTCTTCAGTGCGCAAGGCCTTCCGACCGAGTGGCAGACAGCTGTCATGCTCTTCTTTCGAGATGATTCAAGCTGTGATCTCGTTTGAGACGCTGCCAGAAGATATACTCTACCATATATTCAGCTACCTATCTGTGACGGATATCGTTAGGTTGCAAAGGGTATGGTTTTGTTTCGCATTCTGTCATTTGTGGCTCTGATTGATGGAAATCCACAAGGTATCCAAGACACTCAGGTCGACCGTGCTCCGTGACGCAACCTGGTTTAATATCTACCGTAATTCCTTACGTCCACGTATTCCCGCATTGTTGTCCACCCACTCCGCAAGTTATCTTCAGTCGTGGATAACTTCAAGTGAGAAATTCGATCGCTGGTGCTCAAATGGCCCACGAGATGGGAAGATGTCCATGGACAGTAAGAGATATAATACCCGAACACTGAACTTTGGAAACAAAGAACTTCCACTGCCTGGAGTTGCTCGCAGAAGAACGGTCGAACTCTATCCCGATGCTACTGGGAATCACACTCCTTACGGCCTCGTTTTCAGCCGTTGGTTGATTGTCACCAGCATCTGCTCTTCTGAGGCACCTGTCAGGTGCTTTGACCTGGATGCGGACAAAGGAAATGACCCGGCCGAAGAAGTACCCCTGCAGCTCTATGCTAAACATTCAACTGTGTTGTACACGACCTCCGGTATGATTTTTGACCTCCGTTGCGTCCAGAGCACGCGAATGAACGGAGAACGTGTTGCATTTGTAATTTTGGTGGAGAATTTCTTTGCACTGTCTGTCGCTGTTTCTTTTCTAATATCGGTGAAGTTTAACGTCAATTTTGATACAGGAAGGTGTTTCAATTCCATGTCAGCTCAAAAGGCTCTCAGCTACACGTCGTACTTCAAGAGGTTTTCACAAGGCATGACATGCATCTGTCTAGTCTTCGAGAAGTATCGCTTGGTCCGAGGCTAATTGCCATCAAGTACGCACGAGGTGGCACTTTCAGGAGTCCAGGGCCTAAGAGTGATCATATTCTCTGCCTTGATATTGAAAAATTCACAACATTTACTGTGATGCACGATGTAAAGCACATGTTCACGCCTGTGCGCAGTTTAGCTGATTACTAGCCTGTTAGGATACTGCTTCACCGAGTCCAGTCGAGTCTATGCTTTCGTGCACCTCACACTTGTTGTTGCTGCGCGCATCATCGACTCACACATTGGTCGAAGCATATGAAATCCCTACCTCCCTACCCAACGAGCACAATGAATGCAAATCGCAGGGAACGGCTACCGATCTTAATAATTTGTCTACAGGCCGCCTGCAACGTAGCCACGAGGGTGTTGTTGGCAGCAAGCTATCCAATGTAGTCATTGTTCACGACCCCATGTTTCCTTATCCTCGTTCTTCCCCCAGTGTCGAAGGCAGCAATAACGATGAGGAAGGCGTCACAATCACCGCCTCTTTCCATAATCGTACGGATGACCACAAAACATTCCTTGGTCTCGTGCGACTGACCTTACTGCCCCGGGACAGTCCCTCCAGTGGAGGCATCGCCACTAGGATATTGGGCTCGCATATACATCCCGTAGATCCGTCTCCGCCTACAGTGGTCATGGATTCTTCATTCAATGGATCAACAAAGGGCTTCGTTTTCTATCCCGAAGAAGTCACAGAAACATCTATAATGCCTAGGTTCCGCGTACGAGCTGCGCTAAGCGTTCGTTCGCCCCAACCTCCTGAAGCTGAGTTCATTTCCGTCATGCTTGGGGAGGGAACAGGGGAGAGGTTGAAGAAGCGTCGGGAGATCACATCGTTGGTGCGAACCACCGCAGCATCTCTACGATACACCGACTTTGCGTCCGGTGACGAGGATACATTGGAAGAGGCACAAGCTGCTAGGAGAGCGCGAGCAACAATCCGTGTGGTTCCATGTCCACTTCCGGTCGATGGTATTTCGGCAAGGGACATCTTGTTCGATGGCTGCACAGGTCGGATGGTTTGCAAGCGGCCCGTACGTGTCGCTCACAGATGGATGAAGAGGATCGAGGTGTGGGATATCGTTTGAGGCGCTCCGTAAGCCCAAAGCATTCCAATAGGCTATAGCATGTCCCGCGTTTTCCAGACTTTATTGTAGCCTCGCTTGCGCTCAGACAACGTAGTGTTTATTTCGTGTTCCTCAAATAAAATTAACGAATGTACGATCTATAAACACAGGAAAGAC
Source organism: Suillus decipiens (assembly GCA_016695475.1). Taxonomy (NCBI): domain Eukaryota; kingdom Fungi; phylum Basidiomycota; class Agaricomycetes; order Boletales; family Suillaceae; genus Suillus; species Suillus decipiens. Next base: position 168,587 of record MU172935.1, on the reverse strand, counting down.
AACTAGCTAACCAGTGTCTCCGTCTTTTGCGCCAGGTTCTGAAGGTACAGGTGTCGAGGGTTGCGGCGCTGCAGTCACGATGCTTCGTAATGCAAGCTTGAACTTTTTTGGTGGATCCTCCCCAGGCTTCACCGCATTTATTCTACCGCTCGAGGGCTCAGGCTCCTTCCGTGGACCTAGATCAGGTCGTTTTGGCTTATTTGCTAAAATGTCTAGTTGCTCATCATCATCGTCCTCTCTTCTCCGCTTGTCGCCAATCCGTATTGGTGGTATTGAAAGCTTGGACAATGCCTTTGAAGGGGTGTTTGAAGGAGATGGGGCAATAGATTTAGAACGGAGTAAGGATTCCAAGAGGTTGTCTTCTTCATCCAAAGAAGACCGTCGAGGAAGAGGGGGTGGGCGGGAAGAAATCTGTCGATGAGATATTCTGGGACTAGGTGGTATGTCTGCAGCAGGTGAAAGGGGCGAGCTTCGTTGGCTGGCTGTTGTAGGGGCTTTGGATATTGGTACCGAGGGTACTTTTGGCGAGGGTGGGCCAATTTCTTCTTCATCTTCGTCACGGTAATCCACTAGAGATTTCAGGGGCGGAGTGCGAGGGAGTGCAAGTGTTTGTGGACGGAAGCCTTTCCCAACCATAGCACCACGTCGCTTCCGTTTCAATGCGGTATGCACGGGTGATGACGAGCGCCCGCGTAAATGAGGAGAGATAAATGGAGGGTTTTCGTCATACGAATCACGGCTTCCAACTTGAGGAGAGGTCAGGGGCGCATGGTTGTCGCCTTCTTCATCCTCAGTATTGAAGTAATCTTCTTCCTCGACATCAATATTTCGGCCCATATGTCGGGGATCTCGAAGACTTCTATGGCGAGAATTAGTAACGGCCTATACGTCAGACAATATGTACGTACTTGATTGGTTGTGACTCCTCTTTGGGAGGAGGTTCGATGTTGATCTCCCACCGTCGAATGAAGGACATGAACCTGTGACCACTGAGTGGTGATGCGGCTAGTTGTCGTACCAATGATTCATGCTTCGTCATGCAGTGATTAATTGGGTCTTTAATGTTTTCCTATACCATGTAATCAGCTAGACGAAAGAAGAATGAGGAAATGACGCACACGACGCATATGTTCGAAGAACTCCTGACATGAGGCACTCAGTAAACTATCCCGCCGAGACTCCTGTATCGTGAGATCCAAGATCGGTTTGAATACGTCTAGTTTCATAAGGTGAATCATGAAATTTGGGTTGTTGACCTTGAGGCATATTCGGAAAAAGCGAAAGGCAGCTGTGCTCTCCTGTCAGTATAAATATCACATGATATGAACGAGATTTACCGAGACGTAAGTGCTTGTCCCGGGCTTTCAGAAATGAGGCCATACGAGCAGAGATGTGGGAAGAAAGCATGGAAAAGTGAATGCGGAAGCCATGCTGTTGAGCAAAGTTGCATACTAAATCGCATAAGTACAGGTAAAGGTTAGTCTTCTCGCGTGAAAGTCTCAGTACTGGCTCTGCGAATAGTGAATCAGCTACAAAACGTAGTCTATACGTCAAGTAGAAACGAACCAGTCTGAGTCTTGAAATCAGGGATGTCGCTGAATGGTTTGAATAGGAGTTCTATACATCTCTTGTAGAAGTAATCAAGAAACTTCTCAGTTCCTGGGTCGTCTTTCGGACGAAGTAGCTTGACGTTCAAACCAGCCTAAAGCCGCTATGAGATGGCCATAATATGTAAATCAGACAACGCTCACGGGTGTCAAATCAGGACCATCCTTTGGAGAGACATCCAACATGGTCTTCAGGGCATCTCCGACCTGACATTGCAACGCCAAATCCCGAGTATGTGTCAATACTTTGCACATTATTCGTAAAAGCGTCTCAGCTTGCTCTCCCATTGGCCGTCCCTCCTTACTCTCCCTCTCAATAGCTGCGGCTTGCTTGGTGATATGATTTCGAACACCATTTAAATCGTGATCGAGCAGCGCAGACATCACTTCACCTGCAATGCTGATTGTTGTTTTCGCTTCCGGGTCATTCTCTGAAAGTGAGAACGCCCACTGAACAGCGAATAGGATACCCCTGTTGACAAGGGATCGAAAGAGGGAGATACGAGCAGCAAGCGGCACATTTTTACCCATGACGCATAGCTGCTGTATAAGCACCAATACTTCTCTACGCAGAGCCAACTCATGCTCCGAGAGATTATCTGGCGGGCCAAATGAGAGAGGCCTTGGGGTTGATGTGGGGCCATTCGCATGAGCGCCGTTGGGTTTGCCGTCAACATCCATCTCCTCGCGTTTCTCATCCTTGTCTTTGCCTCCCATCAAAACCTCTTCGTGCACATACAACAACAATATTTCGCGGAGAAACACGGCGTCCTGCTGGACATGGTTGATTATGTCGATTTGGTTGAAGATAATGCAGGAGTTGAGGACATTGAAGGTAGAGTCATCAAGAGCGCGTGCAAGAACGACATCTTTGAGGAACTGTAGACGGTAGGTGTGGTGAATTTTCTTCTGAATCATGATGTCTTGTATGGGGATAGGTTGGTGAAATTTAGAGGTTACATGGAGAAACTCTCGGTAGTTCGCTTTGTGATGTGGGAATTCGGGGTCATCTTTGAGGAAGTTAGATTGGATTTTCTTATGCACGTCACGCAGGAATAGCAGACAACATACATTCAAGCATGCCTACAGCACCAAAGAACACGCTGTCATCGAGGATATGCTCATATAGTCCATGATCATGAATCATTACTACTACAAGATATTGTCAACAAAAATTCGTAGCAGACAGCAGATGAACGCACATATAGTTTGCATGAGACTGCACAGTGCATGAAGATTCTCGGCGTTTTCCAAGTCTTCTGCCAGCTTGAAGACTTCTATCATCTTCGTGATGTATTCCTGCCCAAAGATGAGCGGCAATCGCGAAGAAATTGATGATTTGAGGACGGACCTCGCGCTGAATATACTCGCATATTCTCTCCCTAATCGCCTGTCCACGCACTAGTGTTTTAATGGCACGTTCGATATCGGGAATATTCCCGAGTTCTGGCTGAGGCAAGTGGCCAGAGCGGATAATCGCTGCTGTCGTGGAGTGATCGCTTCGAGGAGATGATGAGCCCCCAACACTACTTTCTCCTGAAGGCATGCAGTCAGATAGTGTAACAGAAAGAGACTAGAATAGAAGCAGCGCGGCATAGGGTCAAGGGTTGCACATACCAACGACATTCATGTGACGCTGGACCTCAATGATGAAATTCCACACTTCTGCACACCCTTCGGCGTCCTGGAAGCTCAAGGCGTAATCCGCACCATCCGGTTCCGTCCAGACAATCAATGTATCTGGTGGTCGCGTGAGTGGGTATCAGCAGATCCTTGTAAATACCAAACGGACCTTGTTGGCGTTGATAGACGTCAGTGGTACGAATGCGAGTAGTTAGGATGAGTTTGTCGAAATGGACTTCTGAGCGAGCGATAAGGAAAGCCTGGTTGGTCTCGTTCTCGAATTGTCCGTAACAAAAAGCGGTCCCTTGGTCAGCCCATTGTGAGCCAATAAGTTTGTAAACCTTTGTAGAACGTGGCAAACGTCGGTCAGAGTTGGCCCTTAATGAACTCATGAAAACAAGACAGGCACGGAAGAACGAGCAAGAGCGTCGGCACTCTTGCTGGTGCGTAGCAAGTTGGTCTGCGCCAAGGTACACCACGTTGTTAAAACGACCCATTCCTGGCATGGTTGACAAACCATACAAGGACGAGATGCAAGATGCCGACATGCAGAAGGGCGATATATGCATGGCTCACCTTGACACGCTTAATATCAGGATCTGTATCTCGACTTTCCTGTGTGTCCTCGTGTGTATCAGAAGGATTCACAGCCTCGAGCATTGCCATTTCGTCAAGTTTAGGATGGTCTCCAACCCGGTGAAGGTCACCTATAAGCGGACCTCGTGGGTCATGGAGGTCAATATGATTGACAACATGATTTCCTAGTCCATCCTCCGTCCCAGCAAGCCCAGAAAAATCCAGGGAAAGAGGGGGCTGATGTGAATCCTCTGAGTGGAAAAGATGTGTAGCATGTGACGATAAATTATGATGTTGCCCTTCGTCGTCGCCAGACGTCGTAGACTTGGATTGACTGATAGCGTCCAGGCCGCTCATGACCAACAAATTGGTTTGTACGTCGTCCTCTCGGCGCTGCGGTATTTCCCTACAGAAATGCCGTGCCTTGAGGAGTGTTTTGGTGTGAGCTCCCTTCTACCAACTAGAGGCCTTGCACGCCCGTGAGAACAACATCCAAAGGCGCCACGGACCTTTCCGGCTCCAGTTACTCTCAACTTCTTCATTGATGAAATAACTTACGAGCTTCAACTATGACCATGTCAATACTATAGTTTGTCCGATGTGGTACCAAAGGTCAAGCGCTGTGGCGGGCTCTTCTGACGATATCCCTCGGGCGGTATTAATCTGGATGCTGTGACAAAACTCTTGATTTGGCGCACCAGGGGCATTAACGACACTATGGATTCTTTCTCACCTCAGGTCGATACTACTACGCATCGCTTTGGTCCCACATTACACACAACTTTACGCTCAAGGCAAAGTTGGCACTGAGCGCTGAACCTTTCACACCGATATCAGATTATGTAAGATTTGTCTCAAGCCAATGAAAATTGTCTATCGTTTATCTAACAGCACTGTGTCCCGATCAGGAGATCATTCTGGACAATTGTCTTCTGATGTCCACTTGCTTTGCAATGAGCCAAAGCGTAGTGGTTTCCTGCTTGCAAGCGGGACTGAGCTTTGGCCACATCCACATTAGTGGCCCATGCCCGCTTGCATGATGAACAAAGCTGGCCACATCCACATTAGTTATCCAGTATTACTAGTGGCGCAGAACATGTCCGAGCTCTATTTAACGTCCGGTTTCTCTAGGACCATCCCTCGCATATCATCATAACACTCATCAATGGCTCTCAAACACCTGCTTGCTCGCATCGTCAAACGATTCAAGAAGTCTGGATCTGCCCCTGCACTGGACACCACTTTTGCGGCAACGCCTGCTCCTGCATCAAATATCTCATCCCTATGTATCTCTTCCCTAACAGAACGGCCTCCGGCTGCCCAAGCAATTTTTCCTGCCGATGTAAACCTCCGATTCCACATAATTTTGTCTCCCACTGCCGATAGCGCCCAAATGCCAATCCAACAAAGTCAAGTATTACCTACTCTTGGCATAACTCCATCAAATTCCCCGGTTGAATGTAACACTGATACAACTGCCACGAAGCCGACGGAGATAGTCGATACGATTCCTGATTGCGTTCTTTCTCCTATCCAAAGGCTAAATTTCTTCGGACTCGGCACAACGGGTCCTCAAGGTATGCAAATTATCGACGGTCGTGGAGAGTTGTCTCTCGTCAATGTAACACGGGTGCTTAGTATTGAGTTTTTAGATGAACAACAACTCTTAAACATGACTGCCTTAACTCAACCTGCCTCTTTGACAGACATCGCTCGAGACAGCGATATTCAAGGCATAGCACCAGTTGAGGTCCAACCTCGCACAACGCTTATGACACCACATTCTCCACTTCCCGAATTTGTTGTCGCAACACCTATTTTGGCTCGGACCGTGCAGACCATCGAGAGCAAGGACATCGAGACGCCCCCAAAATGCGCTGGCCCAAGACCACACATTCGCATTGCAGGACTTTCTGTTGGACCTACCGTCGAAGTTGTTGTACCGTCAATGGCCCCTACTATCCCCAACGAGCCTTCCTCCCAGACAGCACGCTTGGGCCTCCAGCAATACGATTTTTTGTTTCCACATTTTCCCCTTGGCCAATCACTACCGCCTGCCACCCATGTTTCCTCCCAGAAATCACGCCTGGACCCACAGCAGTATGATTCTCTAATTCCACAACCTCGATGTGACCAGTTACCATCGCCTGCTCCCCACGAGCCACCGCGCTGCCCACCTGGTCTAAAGCATAAGCATCCCATAGATAGACAGCCAGGAGTCCAAGCTTGGCACCTACGTCCTGCACCATCTGTACACCCATCACAACAGGGATCTTCCTTCGAATTACCACAAGACGTTTTCAAGCGGAGCCTCGACAATGACGCATTGCCACGACCTCCACGAGGCAATACCGGGCTAAACCTCGCTAATGTGTTCCCGACTCTGGAGTCTAGTGCCTCTAATGTTCAGCCGTATGATTACTCGCAGATACCTGAGCTAATACGGACCAGTACTACCATTGAAAAGATTTCGAACAATGGAAAACTTGCCTATTCAATTCAGGCAGGTGGTCACAAGTACGTCGCCACGGTACAGGTCGGCAGTGGTGGATTCGGTTATGTCTGGTACGCCATCAAGGACGAGACAGAGGAGGTTGCCATCAAGGTCATCGATAAGGCTGGGTTGCTTGCGCAATTTGTTCACTGCACCAAGGACAAGCGGCCGACTATGCAACAACTACTCGAAGGCTCTCAAACGGCGGCGGCGGCTATCAGCTCTGAATACGAAGCATTCAAGCGCGTCACTGAAGAACATTCCCCATTTTTGACTCCTTTGTTGCATGCCTTCGAGGATGAGGATAATTTTTACTTCGTAATGGTGCGTTTTCCTGAACTTCATTTTAGTTTGTGCTGAACCTCTCTTAGAGGTTCTACCCGCAGACTCTTCGCACTAGGGCAAAATTTGGATTCATGCATTGGCAGTTGCGTCTTGTTGCTGCTGAGCTTGTAAGTATTTCCTATGATCTGCATGCAAGTCGAATCTAACGCGAATCGCCGCTCCCAAAGCTTCTCGCCCTCCAGCATCTTCACAAACTGCGCATCGTACATCTGGATCTGAAGATGGAAAACGTACTTGTAACTCCGTCCGGTCACGTATGCATTGCAGATTTTGGCAATGCTGAAGTTCTAGACCGCAAACTGACTTATCAGCAATTCCACGACGAGCGCGTGTACGGTGCATCGGGTACCGATGGTTACCTTCCTCCAGAACGAGTCGAGGGAGACCAGGGATATAACTTCAAGACGGACATTTGGACCTATGGTTCCATTTTACTGGAGCTTTTACTAATAAATGGTGGGGTGAGTCATTCTTGGTGGTTCCATGTTGTCCTGGCATTAAAGTCTACTCGACTCGCAAGCACTGGTACTCCATATATCATTTCAGTGATGGAACACATAAATTCGGCAATGACCGCAAGATACCCGCAGGTTACAATGTGGAACGTCGACTGGCCTTGATAAGACCAAACGATGAAATAAATCTCATCCAAGATAAGGACGCCAAGGATCTTCTTTATTCTGTATGTCTCCAAGTCTTTGTGTCGTCTGCGTTGGCTTGAACCCATATCAGATTTTTTTTCCCCAACACCACGCCATGAGACCTGAGTCGGAGTCAATTCGCAGTCACCCGTTTTTCGCGTGCATTGATTGGGTGAAGTTAGAGAATCGGGGATATGATCGTAAGTCTACAACCAAGTTTGCTGGCGTGTCCTTGCTCACGTCCCACTAGCTATGTTCAAAGCTTGCTTGGGTAATGCACCACTCCAATCTGTAGACTCCGGAAAGATTGCCATCGAATGCTCTCATCCTCGGCTACCAGAATTCAAGAAAGCTGTGCACGAGCAGGCTAACAATAATTTTGCCCTCGGGCGAATTCACGTGGACTACAAGTGCCCGACCGAATTGGTGCATGATATCATGCATGGAGCGACTTGCAGAGCCCCAGGAACTAAGGTACCCCAGAGGCATGTTTGTACATGTGACTTGCCTGCCGACTGGAACAAGGGTTGATATTTTCCGGTTTGCCACGAAGCATCCGGGTATGTCGCCTCGTAGAATTGTATATTCCAGCCATTTATGATCGTTATACTTGTAATAATATATGTATTCACAACAACTCACGAACGTCAATTGATGTGCACTTGACAAAATTGAGGTGGACGCGTCGTTGCTGACATAATTCATCTTCCGAATTTCCTCCAAGTGGCTTAGTGACATTTGAACCTTTTCTGTTTTCTTCTTCCTGCACAAAATGAATAGGTCTACGACAATAATGACCGTTGCAAGTGTCGCAGTCGGCAGCATTCTTGCATACGCCGTGTACTTCGACTACAAGCGTAGGACCGACGCCAACTTTCGCAAACAACTCCGTAAGTTTTCACCAGCAGAATCTTATGTTACTCCGTTGACATAGGGTGTTAGGGAAAGAAAAAAAGCGTGTCAAGCAGAGCCAGACGCCGTCTGAATCTAGTCAGACTGCAACGGGGGGAGTGGATGCAAATGACTTGCGGATGGCGTTGGAGAGCGTGCGCAACGAAGAATTGCCACCTGGGCCAGAGGAGAAGGAGCAGTATTTCATGAAGCAAGTTGGGATAGGCGAACAACTATGTGCGAAAGGTGATTGTCAGTCTCATTTGGGAAGGATCTCTGCTTGATTGGTTTTCAAGGTCCTGTCTACCACCTTTCTGCCGCGATGTGTTTCTACCGCGCATTGCGCGTATATCCATCGCCCGTGGAGTTGATTGTGATTTATGAAAAGACTGTTCCTCCACCCGTTTTCCAGGTGCGTCTGTTTTGTGATGGCTATTGATTGTGCTGACTTGGCCATCGCAGCTTGTGATGGAACTTACCAATTTGGACGTGAGTAATGATCCTTCACTGGCAGAAGGGAAATTTGGACCATTGTCTGATGGGGAAGACGAATTGAGTCCCTCACGGGGCCCACCCTCGGAAGCATCCTCACAAGAGTGGGACAAGGTCTCAGACCGTGGCAGTCAGACGCCTGCCCTGTGACTATGACTGCGAGTCACGGATATGCTAGCCCTGTAGCCTGCAGCCTAACCCCTTATCTGTCATATTGCATATCTATCTCTTTCTTGGTTGTTTCAATGGTATCTGATTCTGAGTTTTATTTCATGTTTTGGTCGTCACCGTTAGGTCAAAGACCGAGTTGAAGGTACGCTACTTGGGTACGTGTTCTCAATACAGGACTAAAGATGAGATAGGGTATTATACGTTCTTTCCGCCGAAGGCAATGAATGTTGCAGTTGAGACTGTCAATGTTCCCGACGGCAAGGGCGGGTCCATGTCGAAGAAAATCCTTGTTGTGACAAAAGATTTCAAGGCCGGTGAAGTCATCTACCGGGTAAATTGCCTTTTACATGTCTCTTAAATCCTTCCTAATCTCATCTACAGGAAGATCCAATCGTGGCCGTTCTAGACGCCGATCTTCAAGGGCAAGGCACGCATTGTAGCTACTGTCTGCGCCAGATCCAAAACGATCCCGTTCGCCCAGACTCTGATCGCCTCCACAGTGTTTACTGCTCATCTGACTGCCAAGCCCAACACAGAGCGCACTCACAGACTCTGCTCTTCACGCTCGAATCCCCTTTACCTGCTGCCATGGCACCCGAAATGGGAGGCACGCTACGTGAGGAACGGGAAAATGCCCAAAAAGCATTCGTCGAGCATCTCATACAGACCAAAAAGGCTGCACCAGAACTGGTGGCACGATTTGTCGCGCGACAGGTCAGCGCAGAGACTGCTAGGATGTTGCCCCGCGGAATACTGCCTGGCGTCGCTTCCGAGCCGGTGCTGACAGACGGTGGGGAGTACTCGTTGTACGATCATCTCGAGCGCCTAAGATACCTCGAGGTGAAACCTGCAGATCATGAAACCCGCATCTTGAAGAATGTGCTGCAGACTGCGCTCCCGGGACTTGAACAATTCCTTACGGAGGAGCGGCATGCAACTTTCGTTGGGAAGATGTCATATAATTCATATGGAGTATACTTCGGTGAAGGAAGGGAGGACAAGGTGAGTTTTTTTGCCTCTTTGAGAATGCTATGTTCTCACATCATGATGTAGCCTGAGACAGCTACTCGCCCTGAGGATGCTGAGAAAACACGCACACCCTGCGGTACCTCCAAGCAGATCGGCACAGGCTTTTACGCAGTGTCATCCTACGTAAGCTCCTAGTTCTTCTTCGATACACCTTTCTCATGACATCGACCCACAGATCTCGCATAACTGCGCACCCTCCGCTAAGCCTGTCTTTCCAACTGGCACTGCACAGCTGCAACTTGTGGCCACCTGCGCACTTCAAAAGGGCGACGAGATCACTGTCGCATATGTGGACGTGACGCAGCACTCTGGGGAGACACTCGAAGTAGCACGCCGGCGTCGCCGCATGGAACTTGCGAGAGGATGGCGGTTTGCGTGCTCTTGCAAACGTTGTGCTGAGGAAGGACTGGAAGGTGAGGTTGAGGAGGTAGGGGACGAGAGCAGGGTGGAGGACATTGTGACAAGGGCCGAGGGGTCATGAGTGTGAATGGAAATTTCGGTGCGTACCTCGGGGACTCGGAGGTGGTGGATCAGCAGATTTGGAATAGATTTACTGGCTTGTTAATGACTGCATGCATGGACCTTTTGACTAGCATATTACTACTCTCCATCATCGCGTCGTCGGTGGCGACGCTATTGCTCTGGTCCGCGTCTGATCATGAGAAAGTGTGTATATTCATAAGTTTTGTGATACAGATATTCCGTCCTGCTCAAGATTATTGTGGCTTGTTTAGGCTTTTTCGTGTATTAGCACCTCCACAATGTCTGCATTCATCATACACCGCTTCCGCCCCTCACTGTCGCGACGCACCTTACACACGACTACAATTCGGCATGTTGACCGTCCAACGGCATTCACAAACATGCTTGCAGGGGATGTCCCGCCCCCAGTGCAAGTTAGTTCCATAACATCGGCAGGTATCCAACTCGCGGACGGGCTTGTCCTTCCGTCTGCGTGCATCTTCCTGGACGGTAAGGTCTTTTTGTGGAACGTTCCCTCGCATCTATGGGACGGTTGGGGCCGCAAGCATCTGAGCATATTTGAGACTGTAGTCCCAAAACCAGGTGCGCTCAAAGACTTGCAATTCATTGACCGAGGAGGACTGAACATGAAGTAGAAATCTTAGTGTTTGGTACTGGGAGACGGATGGAGCTTCCGCCTCCGGATATAAGGGGTTACTTGAAGGAAATGGGAATACAACTTGACATCATGGATACGGTGAGGTCTACTGCCTATACATTGCGAACGTAGTGCTAATATCGATGATACCTCGGACTTCCAGAGAAATGCGTGCTCGACGTATAACTTGCTGGCAGAAGAGGGTCGGCGGGTAGCTGCTGCATTGCTCCCATATACCCCGCGCCCATGGCGGTCATAATACTGGCTGCAGTAGTACGATCTGACTCTTGCCTCTTCATGCTCTTCGTAGTATATCCTCACAAGATAATATTCGGAACTTCATGTGGCGTAAGATGGCTATTCGGGTAGTGCCTTGCGTTTGCCTTTATTCACGGGAAGCTCTTCCTCCTCCTCATCAAGCAGAGAAGGCTGCGAGACTTCGACTGGCATCAAATTGCCTGACGAAGACATCAGAATCAAGCACTAGCGCAACGAATCTGGCTCGCGTGGTGCACTCACCGTCTTCGTCTCTAAATTGAAAATATAGTACTTCCCAGTTCGTTAGGAGGCCTCTGATAGCCTTGTCCGCCTCGAGGACCTCGTAAGTCACCCCTGGCCTGCCTTTCTCCTTCCCTTTTACTGCGTGCGCCAGCTCAAAGTCACTTGTACTTTGAACGTGAGGGAAGCTGTCATCCTCAGTTGCGACGCGGGATGTGAGTGCGGAAAGTGCCTCATCCTTAAGCAACGCGATTGTTGCGGATTGGGGGACTGTCAGGAATATCGTGACTTGGTGAGTTTTGGCCAAAATTTGGTAGGCTTTGGGGGCTGCTCTTGGAGGCTGGCAACGTTGTACACGTCAGGAGGCTATAATAAGTCAACATATGTAGCGTAGACTCACCATCTTCCTTGGCTTGCCGTGTCAGTACTGTGCATAAGAGGTGCCGCAGAACCTAAAACGGAATCTGAAAACTCCGCATGATCAAGAAAGGCAATCGTCGTCCGCATCAAAGTCCACATTCCGAAGTTCACCGTACTTGACGACGATGAGCGGCTTTCATGACAGCGCCTCAGGCAGTCAGCCTTACAAGGATCCAACACCGCTCCCGGACTCTGTTCCCCGCGTTCAAGAGCTTGGCGTAACTAGCGCCCCGCTGAAGTCCGCTGCATTTTTTATCGGCGCTTACTGCAAAGAGTATAATGGTACGTTGAAATCAAATTACATAGGGAGAGGTGTTAATAAGATGTGTTTTGATAGAGGATTTTATGCTTTGCAAGAATGAGGGCCGGGGAGACCCAGGTCAATGTCTGAAGGAGGGCAGGCGTGTTACGCGGTGTGCAACCGACTTGTGCGTATCGTTACCTGTTCGTTTATTAACTCTAAGAAGGTCATCAGGATTAACAAGATGCGGGAAAACTGTCTTGAGCAATTTGACGCGCATTGGAACTGCCTAGAGCTGAACAATCAGGTACATCGTGTCTCCTAGCTACATCAATAGTAGCTCTTACATTTCCCATCCTTTCTTAGGAATATTATGCATGTAGGAAACCAGAACGTACCTTGAACAAGTGCATGTTTGAAAAGCTCGTGCGTGTCTTGTTCGTGTTACAGTTGTTGCCTTTAACGTCCGGTGACTCGTCAGGGCCTGACAAAGACGATACCTGGCTCTCCAGCAGGGAAGAAGCAGATACACGAAGTAGAGAAACCAATATATACCACAGTGCAGCGGTGAGGACTCTCCCGGCATTTACTAGACTACCTGTGATAGCCCGGTCGATTATCTGTGCTGTTCTGGATCAACAGTGCTTCCTTTCCTTGGAATTTTTTTTGTGCAAGAAGCTTTTGAGAGACGATCATCAGAATTGTAAATCGTGAAAGAAAATTGTGAACACCTGTTGATGAACATACGAGTCTGATTACCGAGATGCAAAATGAGCGCCCCTGCCATGCGCGCGTCCGAATACGAATGATCTCCTCGTTCCGCCATGTCGTGCGGATACTCTCAGCACACAGACTTTACACAACCACATCAGGCGCAAGTTCGGTCATAACACCCACACATTCTATATACCTGAGCACATCGACCAATCCATATTTTAATCTCTCATTCGAAGACTGGTGGGCGGTTTTCTGCTCAGTATTTATGGCGTGCTAATCTGATGATGATACTGGCTTGACCCGTACACGGATGCATATAAAGGCTATTCAGACACGCGCCTCAGAAGGAACCGTTACTTCTGCTATATAGAGATGCACCATGTGTCGTCATAGGACGCAACCAAAACCCATGGAAAGAGGTCAATCTCCATGCGGCCCAAGCGCAGGGGATTCCGTGGGTGCGTAGGCGCAGTGGGGGTGGGACAGTATACCATGTATGTCTTTGCCTACAGTCTATCCTGGCCAGAATGAAACCCCATACACAACTTACCCTAACACTTCCAGGACCTGGGTAACACGAATTTTTCCATCCACGTCCCACGCACAACTTTTGACCGTGGCGCTACTGCACAGATCGTTCTCCGGGCCGTGCGTGCGCTCGGCATCGATGCAGACGTGAATGAGCGGAACGATATTTGTGTAGGAGGTGAAAAGGCGTCTGGCTCAGCGTACAAAATCGTGAGCGGACGTGCGTACCACCACGGGACAATGTTGATTACTACAAGGCTTGAGACACTGGGGGATTTGTTGAGGGTGAACAAGGTGTGTTTTATTTATCAATAATATTGGACTTTCTTTCTTTCTGTGCTTGTTCAGTGCAAGGAGCTTTTTTACTGATTGACATGTTGGCATGCAATAGGACACCATGATTACGAAGGGTGTCGCGTCTGTGCGTTCACCGGTGTGCAACCTCGCTCAATTCAGTGAAAATGTTAGCCACGACGCGTTTGTGAATGCTGTCGTGGACTCATTCAAAGTCGAATATGGTGTTCATGACGAGGTAAACTTCCTCATTCAATCACGTCTTACGTCAATTAAATACAGAATACTAGCCGTGCATCGTCAATGATACTGACGACCTCGCGCGAATAGGATACATTCGACGCGGAATGGCAGAGCTACCTGTAAGTCCCCCTTCGTTATTTGCACGCGGTTATGTGACCCCTCTTGCAGAGCTGGGACTGGGCTTTTGGCCAGACTCCCGAATTCGAATACACGATCAAGAAGCCATTCGCATGGGGCAATGTCGTAAGTTTATTCCCTTCCGTTGCTGCATTTCCTGAACCCTGTACCAACAGACAGCACATATCCACGCTAGACACGGGGTGATTCTCTCCTGCACGCTGCAAGGGTTGGACTCTGAGCTTGGAAAAGTTCTCGAAGGCAAGCGGTACGGGTTTGTTGAAGATGAGGAACTGGGTACAGATGTGAATGGAAGGGAGGAGGTTGTGTGGGCGTGGCTGAAAGAGGAGATGAATTCTTATGATTGATGCCTTGTCTTCAGTAGATGTATTGAAAGCGACGTGTTCATGAATACAGATATAATGTGAATTTGGTGAACGTAGAAATCTTGTTTTCCTTGTGATCCTAGTGAATATGGTTCAGGTGCTTTAACAGACTTGGGCAAGAATATTTGTTCCTTTTATGTGAAGGAGGTCTTTCGATAACAGGTCTCTGCATACCAAAAGTCGGTGTGTCGTATCCATCTAGAACAATTTCATTCAAGGTAGTATGGTATGTGGTATCGTTATGATGTAGCTTCCGTGTACCAAGCGCTACTCGTCTCGAAACCTTCCGGAGGTACTGGGTTTGACTAGAAAAGCACATAATATTTATTCAAGTGTGTATGCAAGTGTAAAGATAGCACATACAGATTGTCCACGTATATGTCCTGTTAGCCGTCTATCACGGTCCATCATCATCTCGTCCCAAGAATCGATATGGTATCGAACGGGCTAGGGAGTCGCCAATTTGTCCACGCGAAATAGATTGTGTAAATCACAGAAGACGATGTGACAGTCAGATACTGGTGATATTCATAACCTCACAAAAAAAATTCAGACATACCTTGCCTTGATTCTGAGCCCTCTTGGAAACATTCAAGAGCGTTCCGGCTGCTGCAAACATTGAAGTGAGCAAGCCTGCAGTGTTTGAGAACCATCAGATCAATAAACCATCCTCTTCAAATTTGAGGGGGCATACCAAACGGAATGAGAGCTTCCCAAGGAACAGGCATTGTGGAATATGATTCAGTGATCAAAAGTGTTGTGTATCTAGTTGGTGTTAAACGAGGTCGGCGTCTCCGATTTATTTGGTCTCGTTTGTTCCTATTCTGAGTTGTAGCTCATTAGAACGTCGACAAGGAGGTAATTATACCCCTTTGATATTACTGTGTGGCTGAACCTTTCTTCTCTTCATCATGGTGTTAAGCCTCCAAAGTGTCACCCAACTCCTCTCAGGTATTTTCATTATGTAGTCATCGACACCAGTGTAGAGCCTGACACATCGATTCACAGGCGGGACTATGCCCGTCATCGGGCTCGGGGTTTATTTGAACGATGAATGCGCAACAGCTTGCCAAGTTGCCTTGGAGGAGGGGTATAGGTAATTCGTCTGCGAACGTACTCAAGCAGTTGACTCCCCAATAACCGAGTCAACTGACGATACTAATATCGAAGGATGATTGACTCGGCGAGGTACTACATGAATGAATCTCAAGTAGGGGTTGGCGTCCGAGGAAGTGGAATCCCCCGCGAGAAAATATTCATTAGTATGAATTTGTTCGTGCAGAATATTTCAGTCGTTAATTCGAGAAATTGACAGCCTCCAAAATCTACCATAACGACTTCGGTTATGCAAGGGCCCGGGAGTGTATCCAGGAATCAGTAGATCAGTTAGGCCTGGGTAGGTCTTCATTGACTTATATATCAATGTAATGCTGAGTGTATCGCAAGGCTATTACGACTTGTACTTGATTCATTCTCCCTTAACTGGGAAGGAGAACCGGATCGCGACCTACAGAGCTCTCGTTGAAGCGAAGAAGGATGGTCTCATAAAGAAGATTGGTGTTTCAAATTAGTGGGTTCATCGTTTCTTGATATTGACTTGAACCTATTGAATAATGTGACTAACTTGATAGCTCCGGAAAGCACATCGACGAAATTATTGATGTTGGGTTGGAGTTGCCTGATGTCGATCAAATTGAACTCCACCCGTTCTGCCAACAAAGACCCATTGTTGAGTATTGTCGGGCAAAGGGTATCACAGTACAAGCATATTCTCCGCTTGTTACGGGCCGAATGGACCATGATGTATTTAGACAACTTGCCAAGAAGGTTTGCTAGTCCCAAAAAACTTTTTTATGTGCGAGCTTAGTCGAGATAATCCACCCACAGCACGATAAGGATGAGGCACAAATCCTCATTCGATGGTCTCTGCAAAAGGGGTAAAGCGTCTTCGTGGCAAACCTTAACTGAGAACTAACAAATCATTTAGATACATCCCCCTTCCGAAATCTTCCCGCTCAGAACGCATCAAATCTAACGCCCAAGTCTTCAACTTCGAGCTGGATGACGATGACATGGATGCACTTGATGCACTCGATCAAGGTGGAAAAGGTGCGGTGACATGGAATCCGGTTGAGGAGCCATAATATGAAAAGAAATAGTTACGGTGGATTCAATGTCAGGTCGATCGAATTTTTATTATTTCAATCTAACAGGGTGCGAAGAATAGTCTCAGTACATAGAAAAAGCGTCAGAACGCGCCCCTATCCTTCTAAAGGAAGAACCTTCTTCAAAAACAACCTCAGGTCCTCCATCTCAGATTCAGCCATCCAGTGCGCTATACCGTACGACATGAAGCTCACGCCCGGCTCTCCCACCTTCGTATAGTGCCCATATCTGACTTCGAGCTTATCTCCTATGAACTTGGCTGACTCCCAGCTCAGACCCCATGTTATAGACTCATTCTGTACTCCATGACCCCAGAACACGGGTATCGTAGATGCGTGCATGGACAACCGCTGCAAACACAGCTAAGAAATCTCGCTACATTAAAAAGTCACCTCTCACCTTTTTATATTTTTCCCGCATGGGGAGCCAGCCACCCAGGCATACGACTCCTCCCAATTTCCAACCATCTTCACTACCGGGTGCACCCCTCCACTGACTCCCACCCAAACCTGTAGTCAGGGATATCGCGCCCCCTTGGCCGAATCCCCCAAGTACAATACGTCCTTCTGAGATTCCCGAATCAATCTCAAACTGGATGAAAGCATCTAAATGCTTGACACTTTGCATAATCCCCTCGTCATACTCCTGAATGTCATCGTGTTCCGGCGAGTACGTCAGAGGTTCGCACAAGACGTCAAGCCAACCCCTGGTTGAACTTTGCCTCCTTGTATCTCCTTTCCACGCTGTGATAGAGCGCTCAGGTGCATTAGGAAACACCCACTTGATATGCGGGAGCTGGGATGCGATCGTGCGCATCTCCTTGTTGTTTGAGAACTCCAGGCCATTATCTCCTAGTCCCTATGAGCACGTCAAAGGTGAATGTCCTTCTCACGATCGCCACAGCACGTACATGAGCGAATATAACTGTGGCGGTATGCTTTGTTTTTGGAGTTATGGTCACAAAAGTTAGTGGCAAAGACATTATCTAGCAAGACAGAGCAGCTTTGGAACAAAGATCACCATATGAAAGAGGGCCACGTGTAAGGAACTTGAACCCCGCTCTGTCCCCACATTCTCACTGGTAGGATGTGGTGGGTAAGGATGCTGTGATCTATGCATGCCACGTTGAAATAACATCGAGAAGCGCGGGATTATATAGGGGTGATTCGCACACGAATATCTTGGGAATATCGGGCACAATATTCATGTCAAGCCAAAGAGAGAATAAATACAATGCATCATTTGTCTAATCAACCGGATAACGAGTGCAGGCAGACACGGGCATATGGAACCAGATCTATGGTCTTACAAATAATTTGCTTTACAGGTTCTGGGTTTGCTACAAGTACTATGCTATCAGTGTGTATTCGATTGAGGAGGTTCATTAAACCGTACCTGCTGCGGTATGATACTTCGCAAGAATGTCGTCAGGTCTTCCATCTCTTTCTTGCATGAAGCGTGCCCCATACGTTCATATGATCGAAAGCTGATTCCAGGAGTGCCAAGTTGGTCATGGGCACTATGCCTCACGATGCCAAGTTGATCTTGAAGCAATTCAACTGAATCCTCCCCCACTTTATGATATATCACCGCATCCGCAGTTCCATGTCCCCACAACACTGGAATGGATTTGGCGTGCGGGGAAATGCGCTGTAGGATTGATCAGCACATCATATCATATGGGAGAAGAATTTATGACGGTGTATTACTACTAACCGACTTGAACTTCTCTCTCAGCGGCACCCAACCGCTCAGCACGACTATACCAGCCAGCTTGCTTTCATCCCCGGAACTCTTCGTTCTCCAGTCTTTGCCACCCAAACCTGTTACCAAAGCAAGGGCTCCTCCTTGACTGAATCCACCCACTACGATACGACTTTCTGGTATACCAGCCTTAACTTCTGCTTGAACCAAATCGTGTATGATCTGAGCTCCATTCTTCATGCTCTCGTCATCCTCGAATACTTTGTTCGAGTTCTGCCCCGGTTGAAGGGGTAAATTAGTTATATCAAACCACGAGGGCATCCGAGTGCCGAAGTTTGCTGTGACCGCTTGCACAGGTGCATCTGGGAAGATCCATTTGACATGAGGAAGATGGGCGGGGATTGTCAGTTCGCCGGGCTTTCTGTAGTCGTAATCGCCGCTTATCGCTGCGCGCCAACTTTCTCCCTCGTCGCCGAGACCCTGCAAGGTGAAATATTGTCTCTGGCACAATCAAGAATGGGCATTGTAGACACACATGAGCAAAGATGACGGTTGCAGTGTGTGCTGCGGTCGGCTGGATGATAGCTGACGGCATCTGATGTGGATGTCTATGTGGGTAGGTACAGAAAGTGCGCGCTGCTAGCGATATGAAACATTGCAATCCACGTGAACTAGGCATGGCTAATAGCATCACCGGTGATATTGCGGCTGCAATTTGAGCTTGGCCTAGATCGTGCTAAACATATGATAATAACACCTTCAACTTGTCAAGGAACTCGTTTCGAATAATGATTGCAACTTCAAGCCATGTCTTATGCTACTGATGCGTATAGCTCTCCCTTAGCGGTCTATAGCCTGACTCGAAAGACAGACGTTCAGGTCATCCCTATTCATAGCCGTATACGTAGGCACAAGGACTAAGCTTACTTGACTCAGAAGTCCGTCACAGCAGTATATATATATCATGCTTGGCAAGATACATGAACGCAAATGCGAATTTATCGCGCATGGCAATTTTAATTGCACGATAACGGTTCGGAAGGATGGATACGAAAAAAAAAAAATTCACCAAGGACTTTCAAGTTCGCTAGAAGCAAGCAGCTCGTGATGGAAAGTATATCCCAGTATGTTGGCTCCGTAGCGACTGTGCTAAATCATGTCACTTGCAGCACCTCTGAGACTGCAGGTGGAGACATTATTGACATGCCATGGATAGCACTGATTGAGGTTGAGACCTGGAAACTCCGTCATCCTGGTCATTTTCTTTCCCATTCCCATTCTCACTCGAAGCCACCACCTCAGCTCCCGGGCTGTCGCCATCCTCCTGGTCCTCCGAGTCCTGACCTTCACTTTCTTCAACGTGCTCTCCCTCAGGTGATGGATCTAGATTAGGTGTGTTCCTTTGAAATTTCCTCTTTGGAATAACGCTCCAAAACGCCTGCTCCCAGTTCCGTGTTTCAACCCACTTCAGTAAAATTTCGAATACCTATAAGTAAATCGGACAGCCTTCGACATCAGAAAGACAAACGACGTAACAAATGTATGTCACCTGGTTGACCGTGAGCACCTTCCTCGTCGTTAACGATGCTATATATCGACCTATAGGAAGACGTGCGTGTCGGATGGATGACGTTTTAGCTTTCTCAAGGCAGAGATTCTAATATATTTTATTAGATCAGGGTGGTGGAATTACGGGAGGTTTGAGGAGCAGAACGAAAGAAGGTGAACATGGGGTCATCGAAGAATAATAACGGCTCCATTTTCAGGTTTTTGCGAAGGAATCTACCCGCTAATACCGAACCGGGTATGAAGTACATACCTTGTATCGGTTATGATCGCAAATACCTCCGATAACGTATATTTCTCCCTCCTTAAGTTCCATGAGCTCTTCCTCGGAGTCAGCGGTCAGGTAAACCACACTTGCGCGATGTGTACCAAAGCCTTCATCTCCGTCGCAAGAATCGGATTTGGACGTCCATATTCGATCGTAACCTTCCTCCCACCATTTCGTGTTCGCCCATCGCTTGTAACCAGCATCATTTATGGCATCTAGCCGTGCCTTTGTTCGCCCATTGAGGGATGTAAATAATAGTGATGTAAACGGAGTAGATGATCGTCGATTTGCGCTGTATGTATATGCCAGTTGGGAAGTTAAAGAGGTCACTTCCTGCAGGTATGCTCGTGCCAGTACAGTAATGCCGACAGTATTTGTACGCACCTTGTCCGTCATCATATCATCGAAACCCAGGTCTATTACCACTTGCGCAGCGAATGAACTTTGATCAGATCTGCCCATCTTACGACGTTTTCGTGGCTCCGCCGCATCGCCTGCTTGTGCACGTTCTTGTCGCTTGCGTTTTTTCGCCTCCTTCTCGCGCGCACGACGTTCAACTTTTTGTTCTTGTAATCGTGCTGCTTTTGCGGCTCTCTTTTGGGCATTCTTTGAGATGGGTTGTGGGGTGATAGAATTTTCTTCGGGCTGGGCAATCACTGGCTGCTCCATGATGATCATTGTCAACGTCCGAACTTCGGCCTCAGTCGGCGTAGGTTCGGTGGTATTTGGATCAATTGGTTAAGGTTGAATTGCCACCGCGGCCGGGGACCGCCGGCACTTACGGGATTAAGATAAGAGATCGATCGTGGTATTTATGAGTACCTGAGCTTAGAAGACGCGGTCAAATATAAAAACGATCAAATATGCCACAAGCAGTTATTGGGAAAGTTGTACTTAGGAAACTATTCCTCGCTCCGGTGCTAAAATTCTTTAGACGAACCATTTCTGGCCCACTTGACACTTTCTCTCACCTACTCGATATCAAGGTAGACACACCCAACGATGTCAATAGTCACGTTGCCTTTCCTAGTGGTACCACCAACCAAAGAACATACTGCAACAGTGATTTGTGTACATGTAGGTCCATTTTCTCACAACTGTTGGGCGCCCAGTACATTACTTCTTTTGTCACTCGCCTGTTTCGTCGTTCGCGCTGACCACATTAACTAGGGCATCGGTGATGATGGCAGAGGATGGAATCCCCTCACAAACGAGCTCGCACCTGCTCTCCCACATGTTAAGTGGGTTCTCCCCCATGCACCCCAGCGACCCGTAACAGTGTATAATAAAGAATGGCTCCGTGCCTGGTTCGATATGTCATCTTTTTCCTTCACCGAAAATGAGGATACATCGGGCATGTTGGATGCAGTACGCAAGCTGGATGCGCTTGTCAAGACTGAAGTCGACGCTGGAATCCCACAAGAGCGTATCGTCCTAAGTGGCTTTTCGCAAGGTGGTGCATTGGTACTCCTTTCTGGTCTCGGCGGGCGTGCAGTGCGCGATGGGGGTGAGGGCTGGAAACTTGCAGGAGTCGTAGTAATGAGTGGGTGGCTGCCATTACGAGACCGTTTCAAGTCGCTCATCTCCCCGCACGCGTTAACAATGCCGGTTTTTTGGGGCCATGGAACAGACGACCCACTTGTGAGATATAGCTTTGGGCGAAAGTCGGCGGAGATTCTGAAGGACCAAGTCGGTTTAGCGCTAAGGTGGGGCGACAGAGGAGAAGCGGAGCGCGCGGCCTTCGGGAGCGCTGGTGTGAGTTTTATGGGGTATGACGGTATGCTACACGCAGCATGTTCCAAAGAGCGTGCCGACTTGAAGGAGTTTTTAAAAAGAGTAATTCCTGACAATCATAGTGGATAAGATAGTGGATATTAGACTGAGACCATGCTTTTCTTGTTCTTCATAGGTTGCATACCAAGTTACAGTTGGGGTTGTAGGATTATTAGGAAGCAGAAATCAAATTCAATAGTCCATAACCGAGATCTGATGCTGAGCACATAAAATATGTCAGCAATAGTTCGAAGCTAGGATGTGATTCTAGTCTACAATGATAACGCGAGACACTAGAGTACATCTTTGAGATTAGTCTGGGCTGATCCACGGTCTAGAGGCTTGGGTTGATTGGACGAAGGCTTCCAGCCAATCTGAAATAGAACATGAGGTAAAAATTTATCAAAAGGGGATTTGGATATACCATGTAGATAATCTGGAATGTCGCTGGAACGGAACCGTCTTCATTTCCGTGCAGTTCTAGTTAAAAGAATTAAACTCTATAGATTGTCTATTGTGCTGTAACGGACCTTTATAAATAGCTGAGGCAGCCGCCAACGTATCCCTGTGCAAGAAGTGTCGCCTACAAAGTTACAATAAGAAACAAAGATACATGCATCGAAGTAGCTCACCGTCCGACAACAGCATTGCTTTCACCCATGTCGCGCAGATCTTCAAGAAGCTCCCACATGCTCGGATATCCAACACGTACTTCATCGATGTCTACAGTGAGTAGAGTGAATCCCGCACGGGAGAGAAGGTTCGAGATATCTTTAGTGTCTATACAAAAAGCAGATTAGAGCTGATGAAACAGTAACGTGAGGGTGCATAAATGGATTACCTGTCATGGGCGAAATATGTGGTGAGATACCGCCCTCGCGGTCTATTTCCGCAAGCTGAAGGGCGGTCCTGTGGAAAGAATGTCCTTCAACAGTAAAGAAAACTATCCTTATCTCTTACCGGAGCTCAAACAAGGTATCCCCACCAAACATGGCGCCCAAAAAGAGCCCATCAGGTTTCAGAGCTTCCTTTATTTGTACAAGCACGCCTGGTAGGTCGTTCACCCAGTGGAGGCTGAGGCAAGACACAATGGCCTCTTGGGAGTTGCGAGGAAGGATATCAAGAATATTCTCTTCATCTGCGTGTACACGTTCTACTTCAACTGTGGATCGCTCGTATTATTGTCAGAGTGTTGCCCCAGTAAAATGACGTGACGTACCTTCGAATTCTTCGTCCAGATCTCGGTTGAGCGTCGTTTCTGTTTGGCGGTCAGCTAAAACGTTAAGAGTTAGGGATAAAGTGCGGACCGCTAGAATCTATCATGAGTACTTTGCGCGTTTTTTCAGGCTCGAGGAGCTTGGAAAAGTGACCAGGTCCAGAACCAAGGTCCACAATGGTATCGAATTTACGTTTGATATCCTACACATGAATCATTCAGTTAAGGCAGAGGGAGTATAACAAGTAAACAGACCAGTAGTCTCTCCATCATTCGGTCTGCAACTTCATCTCGGACGTAGTCTACAGTCCTGCTCCCTACACCCCCATCTCTGCTTACTGCTCGATCTCTCTGCTTCCTCTTAGTGGCCCGGTCAAATACTTGATATATCCCAGTTGCTGTCGGAAACGATGAGGATGATTCAGAGGTAAAAGCACGTGTCCAAGGACGTGCTACATGACGAGCAACTACTCGGAGGGACATCAATGCCAGTAATCAGTCACTTGAACTCGGAAGTATTCGAACCTGTAGTGTCTATCTACGCGTGACATGTAACAGTCACAGGACAATCACGAGAAGTTACGCGTATTTCGTCTTTATAACTCTTTTATTCATCATTCTTAGTTTATACTCTTGCAGACTCGGGGCCCCCGCTTTGCAATTTTTTGCTTAACCTGCTCGATAATTGGATATTGCGGCAATGAATAATGGTGGTCAACCCAACTCGAGCGATCATCGTGCGATGGCCCCGTTTGTCAATCCCCTCATCAGCCAAGAATACGCGTTGCGCAAGGCTAAGATTGAGGAAGTTAAGCGGAAACTCGTTGAAATGGAACTACAAAATGAATTAGAGGAGGCTGTAAGACAAGGACGGGAAGCTGAGTGAGTAGTGTTTTATCGTTGAACAGGGTTGTGGCTAATGCGCCAAAAGGCAGAAACTGGCAGCGATGAAAGCGTCCAAGGCAGCGGAAGTGCCGTGAGTGAAGAGATTCCACAACACTCTGTGGCAATGATTAACATATATGATCACTCCACCAGCATCGCAGCATCAACAAGTGGTTCTGGTCATTATCCTAATGCAATCTATCAGGCTACGGAAGAAGCACCCTTGACGGCCAGAATTGAAGGAGAAGTACGCGAATCGCCTCCAAATGTACTGCTCGTATTTGCTGCATATTCTGTAGTCTCATTATGTCCAGTCATCTAGGCCACCCACGCAAATGCCATATCACCAGCAACATAACTACACAACCACCAATCAGTCACAGCAGACAGGATTTCAGGCGCATATTCCTCAAATTTCAAACCAGCTACCGCTGCAGGGACCATCTTTTGCGAAAACACAGTCACAGGCAGCGACGAAGTCCCAAAACTCGCAGGCACCATATCCTCTTGGCCCTACATTTACTGTTCAGGGCTATCAAAGTTTACAGCAAGCCTCGTCTATGCCCCATCAGACAACGTATGATGGTGACTATTATGGTCAGCCACGATTTAGATACAGTACGTAGAATCTTGTCCGCTAATATAGTATGCTTATACTTACTGCGCCTGTGTTTCTACCACAAGGTGAGGAATACTGGGAAAGGCAGAGCCAAAAGTATGCGGCAGAACTGGCTGGTGCAAGTGCACAAACTTCACCAGCAGGTGCCAAACCTCAAGCAAGCTCATTTACTAGAACAGGGACACCTCAATATGCCGCTCAAGTTCAACATCAAGTGGTACCCCCAGTTGCACCGTCCGTCGCGACTATCGTCTCATCGACTCAGCGTCCACCTTTGTCATCTGCTGAGCCACAGTCCACCAATCGTCAATCCTCGGGCAACCTTGCTCGGTCCGCAATCACGAAACCGGAGTTCATTCGGCAGTTCCAGTTGGCTTGCAATGTAGGTTGTGATGTTGGTTAATTCTATGCCTTCCTTGAAATAATTTTTGACAGGGTAACGCGCAAACCATTCAAGACTTTCTGAGCTCGCGTCCTGCGTCCGTGGAATGGTGGACTGAAGCTGCGCGCAGCGTCGATCCAGTAAACGTCAAAGACGAGGCAGTAGTCAAGATGCTTAATGACATGAGAAATCTTACGTGGTCCACCTTTCCGCGCGCCAATTCTTCTGCCACTATCGACGTTCGTGTTCCTACAGCGACCTCGGCAACATCTGTAGCCACCGTTCAGCCTTCGCCAAATCCTCCGTCCGCTCAACAAATGCCACCAGGTCTCAGTACAAAGGAAAATTTCGTGCGATACTTTCATGACCGATTTCAGGTATGTCACTTTGTATGCCTCTGACCTACTGAGTTTGACGATTTCGTCATACTCAGCGAGCAGATATGAGCGTAATTGTTGACTTCCTCATGCGATATCTACATTCCGTGCCGGAGGAGTGGCGGAAGGCGCTCCTCGGCACTCTGACTCCAGAGTTGTTAAAGGAGTTCGGTCGTGCATTGACTCGTGCGAAGGCTTCAGCAGCTAGCAAACATTTACCTACCACTAGTGCCGCAACGCTGGATGCCTCTTCCAACCGTGTGGCGACTGCCGCGCAGCAAAGTAGAACCACTTCTGCTAGCAAAGTTGTTGCAACTACACACACTGCATCTGAGTCGTCAAAATCGATTCCCGTACCCCCAAGACCATCTGTTACCAAAAGCACGCAGGCTAAGCCCACAAGTGCACAACCCCCAAGGGCGTCGACTTCAAACAGCACTGCTGCAACTACCGTCGCCGCATTGGCCACCAAGACAACCTCCGCACTTCAAGCACATGCATCTGTATCGACTATGCAGACGGCGCCTTTAGTGCCTTCATCGCAGCCAGCTACATCTTTGACCAGGACTGGTGTATATGGACATGCGGCGGGTGGTGCTTATCGTCCATTCAATGTACCCCCTCCAATGAGTATACCAAGTAGCGATGGCAAGGTCCAAGAATACGTGTATGATCCATATTGGAAGAAATACGTGCGCATGGATACTTTGAATGAACACGCAGTGCCATCGGGATCGAACGCGGGTATATACTACCGCGACTCTCTGTCCAAAACATATAATGGCCAGCAGCCATCAGCTCTTGTGCCTCAGGGTGTAACGGTGTCCGCGCAAGCTCCAGCTACTATATTGATTCCGCCTGGCACTCCGCCACGAGGGGAACAGGGTGGAGCTGCCCCAGTACCGCGCACACCGCAACAGGCGGATAGATCGCGACTCGCAAAAGATATCCTACGGTCACTAGGAATAAACCCACCATCCGCGGAAGAGGTTGACAAGGAAGCTGGCGTATCACCGCGAAATCTTCCAGTAACTGCAGGTCAACAACAGGAGACGCCGCTGTCTCGTGACTTATCAGCTGAGCCCCTTCGCGAAGCCCCACAGGAGATTAGCCTCTTACAACCTTCCTCGAACGTTATAATGGAACAAGAACAGAATCAAACACCGCAAAGTCCTATCAAGGAAGCCATTACTGGTGACATAATCAGGGATGATGACCCAAGTACTACTATCCCGGAAAAGGAGGACACTGCCTTCCTCGAATTCCCACTACCTGTTACCACACTATGTCCAGCATCCGCGCCTACGGATCAGGAAGGGTTGGCACGTAAAGTTGATGGAATATCGACAGCTACTGATATGCACCATTCCGAACCTAGTCGACAAGACGTGCCTATCGACAGTCCTATATCATTCCCAGATCTGGATGACCCTCTACCGCATGTGCTCGAACCTGCGGCCACCTCATCTCCTGCCCCCAGCTTTAGAGAGCAGTCGCGCGAACAGAGTGAGGAAAATAGGAGTGGTGCTCTTCCACTTTTCCTACCATCGCTGTCGGCATCACCTGTACCTTCTGACCACTCTGGTGTCCCACTCCCACCGGAGACGGACGATGAGGTTTTAATAGTAGAATCCATCGTACGCGATGGTTTGCTTTCTAAGACATCATTACGAAGTGTAAAGAGGAAGAAAGGTCAAAGGGTCTATGTGTTAGTACCACCGCCTCCTCCTGAGCTTAGGAGGGCTATCAAGAGACGAAAGCTGGAAGATCAAGGCATAGTCTCTGGCTCAGAGGAGGAAGAGTGTACGAGTTTGTTCCAGTTTGGGTGATGTTTTCTGGCTTATGTCCGTTGCAGCCAAATACAATGATTTCGAGCAAGCCCTCATCGCGGACTGCAGAGTCCGAATGGTTGAGAGACCCTGCCAATGGAGTGGATGTGATGCTCTAATGAATAGCGGCGAGAACCTCTATTCGCATCTTAAGTTGCACGTGCTTGAGGCTAATTCCCAGGTGAGTGGATTCTGCATAGCCAGATCAGGTAACTCACCAACCATCTCAAGGGGTCCTTTACCTGCCGCTGGCAGTCGTGTTCCCGAAGATTCAAGTTGGCAACAACTTTGGAGAAACACCTGCAGAAACATTCGTACTTCCCTCTGCCATGTCCTCTTGCAAGTACGTGTGATTTAATATTTTCGTTCACTGTATTCGATTGACCTGCCTTAGATTGTTCAGATGTTTTCGATAAACCAGTTGAGGCGATGGAACACGAAGTACGGCACCAGCGACAGGAATCGAACAAGAAGTTGGAGATGAAACAACCCCCGAAACCTTTCACCCCAAGGATACCTCCCATGCTAGAGCCTCCTCCCAACAGTCTACCATCTTATCGTGTGGAACCGAAATACATTCGCCAAGCGCACATCCCACCTCAACGCCATGCCGTGATCGGTCCCTGGGTAAGTCCATTAGAAACGCTAGGTATACCTACGTTATAATTGACATGATAATCAAGGTTCTTCAACATATATTTAGCCCTGTTGAACAAAACCTGAGAAAGCAGAATGCACCTATGCGACTTCGGTACCCACGCCCCGACGCTCGTCCGGAGAACCTGGATAACTTGAGGGCAAGACCGGACGAATATGACTTCCTGGCATCACTGTCAACATCGCCAACGCGATCGATCCGATACGAGGATCTTGATTCGGGGAGTGTGTCACTGGCACTGCTCGACGGGCTCACACTCTGGAATACAGATTCAAATAGTCATCCAGAAAATCCGATTCCCGAATGGGAGGGCTCTGATCCGACAGAAGACATGGTGATCAAGGTGCCAGAGGAAGGTGCATCAAGTTTTGTACCTGTAGAAGAATCTGGTAATTTACCGGTGGGCGAGGCCTCAACCACGGTGGACGGGATAGATGGTAGTAACTGGACCAGTACGGAAGGCACCGTGAGGGAAGAAGAAGCTGTAATGATGATGTTATGGGACTGATGTTATTAGTGCACATGCACGGTCCTTGAGGCCTTGAGGGGCCTTCACATATTAACACTGGTCGGATGACATTGTGGACAATGCTGTCATATGTAGTTTAACACAAGGAGCTGAAAATGATTTCGTGAAGGTTGACCATCATAGGCTTATTTTGGCGAAATTTCCTTAGTGACAAGGCGCGTGATCGCCACCTGAAACCGACTCGTTCTAGGCATCACTACAAGTTTGGCCGCGTTATTCTCCTACACTCTCCCGCCTGTACATTATGATCGAGCCCGTTGCTGCTCACGGTGAGCTCGACATGACGCTTTTCTCCAGATATATAGCCGTTGACCAGCTCACAATAGTCCCGACTTTTATTTCGTCTCGTTCTGCTGATGTTATCCTGTCCGACATTCGTCCTACTAAATTGACTCCCGACGCTCTCAACTCTATCAATGCCTTACTGGACGAGTTACTCTATAGCATACTTAATGCAGCTCGGTCGTTCAACCCTTCTCGACTGAGGACCGCAATGCACAAAGTTCTACCGACCACCTTGGGCAAAGAAGCTATACTCGAGGCTGAAATGGAACTAAGAGCGTACTATCAGCGTACAGTTACCGCTGTAGGTTCGAGCTCGTCGAGTGATGATGGCGTTTTCAATTTGCAGTGGGCATCTGAGGTGTGTTTTGTGGCATTCTGTTACATTCACTCAAACCTCAATACTACTGTGTACAGCTTTTAAGACTTAAATGCGAAGCATATTCGACTTTAAGTGATACAGACGAGAATTCAGATGCCGAAAATCGCCTTAAGGAACATATGCTTGCAGAAGCCGTCCTTCCTCCCAAGCAGGAAGTCCTTTCACCAGCTTCACTCTATCTAACTGCCATCATCGAGTAAGTATCTTCCGCTGTTATTCAGAGTTTCAGCCTGATAACCTCTCGTTAGGTCCATATGCGAGTGAGTTTTATATTCAAGTTCTGTCGAAAACGATGTTCCTGGTCCTGAGCTCATCCTCATGACAGGCACATTCTGTCAAATGTGGGACGTGTCGCGTCACGAGATAGTAGCCGAGCAACAGCTAACTCCCAAGATTTATTCATCGCACTTTGTGAAGACAGTACGATATATGGTTTTTTCAAGAACATGAAGGGTTAGTTCGTTTTCGTCCGAATATCGTTTGGCACATTGGTGACGTGTTTTGTTGCTTCTAGTCTACGGACAAATTGAGACACTGTCAAAATTACCGAAACCGAGACGGAGTAAATCTTTTACCCGGGAAAAGTTGTCAGGTGCGGCGTCCTCGGCATCCTCTCGCGAGGGAGATGCATCCCGAAAGGACAGTCCACGCCATCGTATGTCGTCAGAATCGTCTAATATTGGACCTGCCATGGTCGTGGGCTCCAATCATTATTCTGCGAGATCATCTATCGACAAGGCACGCGCGATTAAAATATTTAGTGGCAACAGCAATAGAGGGTCAAATGACCATCCAAATGGAACTGACTCTGTAGTTGGTCATGGGAAGACAGATTCATTAGTGAGCGCGAATGCGAAACAATCCATGCATAGTGGGGACAGGTCACCTATTTCGCCGACATTTTCCGTGCGACTTCTACTGCTTCTCCATTATGGATGCGTTGACTCATAATGCGTTCTAGGAGGATCGATCACAAGAATTCGATGACATGATGCGATCAGGGTCAACCATGAAGGTATCGCTCACCCCGGATAGGCTGCGGACGATGGAGGTATATAAGGTTCCTTATCACGAAATTTTACGGATTGGTGATAATTGTTTGGTAGGCCCTTAACAAAGAGAAGGCGCGCTTTAACGGTAGGAAAACCTCCCTCCAATCATCTCACAAGGATTCCATCTCGTCCGAAGTATTGCTAGCATCCACTGCGCCTGACCAGCCCAAGCGGACAACGAGACCATCCTTGCGGCACGTTGACTCTATTCATGAAGACGACGAAATACAGCCCATAGCGAATCCCCCTCCAACGTCGCGCCCTCGACAGCTCAGTGCCGCTACTGCTTCAGGGTTTAGTCCACCCTCTTCCACTCGCGCTCGCTCTGCCTCTTCTGCCGATCCCATGGCGCTAAAACCTACCACATTCCCACCACCAAGGCCGCCGCATTCGAGCCTTGGTTCGTCCCTGAAGCCGAACTTGACACCAAGCCAGGTACAGCAGAAGCGCCCAAGGCCCGTCCCTCACGGGTTGGACGTCGACCAGTCACGACCTCCTCGTACTCGCACCGTCGCGAGAAACCGAGAGTCGCTTGATCTGGATGATGTCATGGGTGGTTCAGATAATGAGGATGAGGCAGAGAAGATTAAGAGTACGCCGTGTTATAATCCGCAGAGAGGCTTATCGGCAAGCGCTAGAGAGCTTATTGACTTTCTTGCTGAGGGCCCACCAGAACCTCCCGTGACTTCCCCAACCAGTATCAACTCAGGGACACCAAAAAAGACCGGTCGCCTGCAACGCATGATCTCTAAGATCACTCTCAACGGCAACGAGAAAGTTCGTTCCGAGAATGAATATGGCAAAAGCTCTCCTCGGGGGGCAGATATTCCTATCCCTCTCCTACCCAACAAGTCCCTGACAAATCTCAGCTCCCTCGCGAATAGACCCGTCCCGCCTCGATATGACTTACCCTCTACTACATCATCAGAGTCCCGTGACTCCGGTGATAATGCACTCTCAGATCATCGGGCTCGGAAACAGTCTTTTTCACGCAAACCGGTGCCCCCATTCGATCCAAAAACAACCTCACCAGACTCTCTTGTCTCTACGTTAGCTCCTGGCATGGTTGCGGTGGATGTTGGTTCACCTGTAACCCCTATACCCACCTGTTTTGCCGTCCCAGCCACTTCCAAACGTGTATTTGAGCATGACTCCGTTAGCAAATGTGGTTCTAGTGATAGTTCGGCCATAGCACGCGTAGAAACTGCTACTCGTTCAAGCTCAGAGTCAAAGGCACCTGCAGTGCAAGCGCCAGAACGCTCCTCTTCCAGACACGTCCTCTCACACCTTGCCAAACGTCCAGCACAGTTATCCCCCGCTGCATCTTCATCTTCCATCCCGGCATCTGTCATCGATTATGCTCATGAAATGCGGCGAACGCTCTCGCATGCAACGAGCGCAACCGAATGTCGTCTGCTCATAGATATTTTCTTGGCTCGGGCTGGTTTGGTGGCTGATTCGTCGGAGCTTCAAGTTCCAGTAGCCCCTGAATCTACCACAAAGGAGTCTCAGATGGAGCACGCCATTGTTGAGCTATTGCTGGGTGGCGATGCAGAGTCTTCGGACCCGCCAGTCCAGTCTGAACCATGATCTACGCAAGCTTACCCGTTTTATGATTCAAAGTTAATATGGATACAGCCTAATGATACCCAGCTCTCTTCACTCGATATTCCATGTAGATCTAACAACTACTCATTTTTATTGACTCATTCTCGTTATTAGTGTCAGCAAGCTGACAGTCGTCCTTTTGTTCACTTGGTATCCATAGCCTAATATTATTAACGACAGTCTATGTATGGATTTTGAGCCACGAAAGCGATAGCAAGAGTATTGATGTGAGTAATGTGAGCGATAACTGTTGTCATCGCACTTCCAGTGAAACTGCAATGCCCATGGCGGCCAGCTCGGCGCAAAGATAGCGGAATACATAGGGGACCGCTACAACATCGAGGTCACCACCTTTTGATGAACTGCGTAGTACGTTCGATGACGGTACAGCCACCTTCACGCCCGGCAATGGACTTCGATCGGGATTTTGTCCCGTGGCCAGAGCCTGGCGAGCTCGTTCGTCGTCTTCCTCAGCAACTGCCCGGCACACTCTGCAGTACTCTCCGCCTGGACCAGTTGTTTTCATCGTGCCAGTAGACGACTCGCCCAAGCTTATATCATCGTAACCAAGGGATATGAGACTGCCACAGGTGCGACAGACCCATGCAGTGGAGTAATCTGAACAATTCATTAACCGGTCCTGGAGAAGGAACGACGTCCCATGCGCAATCAGAGCGTCGCGCTCCATCTCCCCAAATCGGATGCCGCCAGCACGTTTCCGGCCCTGTTCAGATTATTAGCGAAGAGACAGGGTCATATATAACAACTTCCCTACCTTGACTGGTTGACGTGTCACAGGGTCAACCGGGCCTGTGGTTCTGACCTGGAACTTGTCCAGGACCATGTGCCGCAGACGTTGGTAATAAACAACACCAATGTAGATATCCGCAGCGAACTCCTGACCAGTGATGCCCGAGTACATGGGCTCGTTGCCGTAGTAGTTATAGCCAGCTGCTAATAGCTGTTCGCCAAAGTAGTCAATCGCTCTGTCTTCTTCAGAGAACCTGGATGCCGTCAGCTGGTATCGCAACAGGAGCAATGTTGATTTACTGGAAAGGAGTTGCATCTTGTGCTAGTCCATGCATAGCACCAGCCTTGCCAGCCATGCTTTCCACTAACATGCCGATGGTCATACGACTTGGAAACGCATGCGGATTGATGATAACATCAGGTTGCATTCCGCTCTCCGAGAAGGGCATGTCAACAGTCGGCCATTTTTGTGAGCATACACCCTTCTGACCATGACGAGACGAAAATTTATCTCCGATGACAGGAGAACGAGTTATACGGAAAGTGACATGTAATTTTTGCAACTCCGTGTCTCCAGCATCACCGCCTTGAATTCAATTAGCAGCTATCGGAATGAACCAGAGTGAAGACTGTACCTAACATGCGTACTTCATTCACGATCCCTTGCTCATCGCCTTTGTACTTGACGAACCTCGTGCGCCCAGTAGTCTCATCGATGTAAGCGGCTATAGGATCACCAGAATCCAATTTGGTGCCGACGAACGGTAGGCCATCCTTATCCAAAAAGTGACAACAGGTATGCTGTCCATCGCCTTCGGCCGTTCGAACATCGTGACCAAGACCAAAATGCAGTGTAGGGGATGCTGATGATTTAGCGGCGCCTCGCATTTCCTTTAGATCGATTATCTGAGATTTGTAGACCGTTCCGTAGCCGAAACCCCGTTCATGTGCGGATTTGTTTAGGATCATGGCGTCCTCCATGTCGTAGCCGGTGTAAGAAATGACGGCAACAATGGCATTGGTGCCGTTTGGAAACGAGTCCATGGCGTAAGTGTTGTGTAGATGTGGTCGAACGACAGGAGTTTGGCCGGTCTGTAACCGGTAGAGCTTATTGTCTGTCCTGTGTTGTAAGGCAGTAGATGGGGTACCCATTGTTTGTTTACCCATCTTGAAACATGCAGTCAAGCCGGGATAATGGTTCTCGTGTTCTGGGGACTTACCTGACACTGATAGATATTCCTGGGACTCTGTACAGTAAGTCAGTGCCAACTTAAAGGAGCTTGTTCTTGTGCGTTACCTGATTGAAATCCGAGAACGGCGTCAAATTCGCCAAGATGGACAAGAAATTTGTCGGGGCATGTTCCACATGTGTTGAAACATCTGGCTCGACCTCGTCAGGTTTGACTGCGATGTTCATGTACACCTGTTCAAATGATCCAACTTGATCATCCTTTCCGTTGGCGATGAACTTCACAGGACGCATCATCCTTGCTCGGGTAGAAAACAAGAACAAACCGGGGTACTGTCCACCTTTCGATTCGGGCACAAAACCGATCTCCAGATCAAGGGGAACCTTGTGCTGACCCTCAGTTTTCCATATCCGTAGATTGGTGGCAAGCTGCTGAGCAACCGCCTGTCTTGCCCAGCCAATGACACGACCATCAAGTTGAACGCAAAGATTTTTTCGGCCATCTATTGAAGATGAGAACGCCTGTGTCATTCCGTGAGCTGCCAGAAGTGCAGGGATCTCAGCAACGGAAAGAGGCGCCGTGACAATGCGGCATGTCCTTGAAAGATGATTGAGCAAACCACATGGGGCACCATCAGGCGTATGCACTGGACAGAGGAAACCTGTATGTTTATTTAGTAGGGGTCCAGAATAGTTGAAGCACACTACTTTACCCCAGGCTTCTGGTAATAACTTTCGAACGGTTGTTGTCTTGAGCTCGGCGAAGAAGGCACCGCGATGGATACATCTAAAATGACTTATATACCTCATCCAATTGAGTTTTTCGGCAACAATGGTAAACCCAGATGCTTGCTGCAAATCAAGACCCGATGGTGAGACCAGATTACCAGTAGCCAAGAAGTTTGACATTTTGGAACCGATATCCCAGTTCACCTTATTGATAACCTTCATAATATATCGTTCTATGATTATCATCAGTTCATAACAGGGTCGAAACGAGGCATTTGTGCGTACTGTCAAGAAAATCGACTGGTGGTTCTTCCTTCCTGACATCCGTCGCAATCTGATTTCTCACTTGGTTCAGCGCTTCCTCTAGGCGTTCCTTGATGATCATGCCATATAAATAACCAGGGAGCAGTACTTCCTGGTGTTGTGGCGAATCTGGGTTATCTGCGCAGCATGAGGAGGATACCACACTGTACAACTTTCGCAACATGAATCTGCAGGTGGTGATGAGCATATAAAAGACAGAGAAAGCATGTACAAACACTAGCATCCGGAATTTGTCGCGAGCCGATTCAAGATGCACCAGAACCATCTTTTGGATTAACCAAGCCCCAAGAGCTTGGTTCGTCCAGTCCTCGGGCATGCCAAGCACGACTCGAAATTTGTCGCCCAAGTACTCAAGACACTGATCACCAGTGTACAAGCTATACATCTTGAAACTACGCAGAAGCAGCTCAACACGATCTGTTAGAAATGTATTTTCGTAATCCTGCATCATGACGCTGTCAAAAATCTCCCTGTCGGAAGCACCAATGAGAGCCTTGAGGATTAGCATAATCGGTATCACATATTCTTGTTTTCTCCAGCTAAATCGTAGCATTGCGCTTCCGTTTGAGAGATAGTGGAGACTATTAGTAACACTGGATTGATCGGGGCGAACGCAGCGAATTTGTACTGCATACTGCGTGTACGAAGGGCCACGGTTAGCGAAAGATGGACGAAGCAGGGAAGTGACATGATTTCGACGGGGAAGGATCAGATAGCGAATTAACCGTTCGTTCCCATTGATGATGAAGTAGCCACCAAATTCTTCTGGCTCTTCATGTCGCCTCACAAGTTCTGCAGAAGGTAGACCACGAATATTGCACCGAACAGACTAGTAATGTTGGTCAGTTCATCGTCCAAACACACATAATGGGTGCTTACCCGAACCATGATCGGAACTAGTCCACAGTCCCGCATCACAAATTGATCAGGATGAATGTTCCCATTAATGCTCCAGCAGACCTTTGCTTGCATACGCCCCCGATAAGAGGTCAAGCGCTCACGAGCCTATCATGTGCGTCAGCTTTAGAGCATCTGTCTATCACCCTGTAGAGCTCGGGTTCAAGTTACGCTCAACGGAAATAACTTACCTCTGTAGGAAATATCTTGCGTTCAGTGCTCCATGTATCTCTGTCTGGAACTCTAGGCGGAGCTATAGATACCTCTTCTATCCATACTAAACCATGCGATGAACACCGTATGTAAATGAGAGCTAGATGCACCACTCACTGCTCAGACGATTGCCCCAGCCACGCTGACCACTCTCTGTCCCAAGCTCGCCGCTGCCATCAAACACGACGCGTTCTCCTATGTCCTTCAGACCTAACGACAACAGTCCTCGACCATCTCCGTCTCCCTTTGGCAGTCCAGAATCATCGAAGAGGGCATTGAAGGATTCGATATGAGGCGTGACAAATTCGTTAAGGATCGGATAAGTTGAGCTTGTTTTGGGTGGATTTTTGAACGACTCTTCGCGCTGGATAGTGTTAAAAGTAGGCTGCCGTCTTGACTTCTGCGAGCCGTCAGGCATAACGTCTGAACTACTCCCCCTGGGTTTTCTCAGCTGGACCTCTTGCCGATTTTTTGGAATAAGGTTAGTTATTGTCGTGAGATATAAATTCTAAATATGTAGATATCGGACCTTTGATATTATAAACTCCGCATCCTACTCCTGATGTCGACGGCACCAGTGACAAACGACTGCAGGCTCTTTCTTCAGATATGTTCGGAAGTAACACAGTGCAATCTTCTTGGGCGAATCCCCAACAGAATCAGAGTCAACCGCAGAGTTCTGGTTTTGGTCAGCCTAGCGGCTTCGGAGCCGGAACAGGTAAGCGAGTCATTCGTCTGTACAGCGTTTTACGCACCTATTAATCGCCGAGCAGCCTTTGGATCAACAGGTGCTTTTGGTCAGCCCCAGCAACCACAGGCCAACCCAATGTTTGGTAATTTGGCGAACTCAAGTACGGGAACTCCTGCATTTGGTGTGTCCTATCGCGTTTATATTGTATTCCTCATGACCGAGTTCATATTCAATGCAGGTGCATTTGGCCAGAATCCTCCCCAACCAGCTGCGAGTACCTCAGCATTTGGAGCTCCAAAGCCTGCTACGGGCCTATTTGGAGGGGGAGGCACCTCAGCTTTCGGAAGTGGCGGTAATACTTTTGGCTCAACAACTGGGACAGGGACCACAGTTTTTGGATCCAATCCCAACACTGGGGGTGCGTTTGGTTCCTTTGGACAGAATAGAACCACCACTGGTTTTGGTGTTACCTCTCCAAGTAAGCGCTTTTTTCTTTTTATGAAATCGCTGAAAGGAGCTCACCCTTGTATCTAGCTACTGGCAATGACACCACTGCTCCTGTTACAACAGGCACATCGAATCCTCCCTACAGCTCATTCAGTGAAAAGGACCCAACATCAACGTCTACTCTGCAATATCAGACAATAACGGCTATGCCCGCCTATCGAGGGACGTCGCTCGAGGTGAGTGATTGTTACCTTCAGATATTATTTCCCTACTTAAAAGTCATGATCAAATCTTACTTAGGAGCTTCGTTATCAAGACTATCAACAAGGGCGAAAGACTGCAGGGGCATTCGGTCAGCCATCCTTTGGTGGCGCAACAACTACCCAAACAACGAACTTATTCGGAGGTACACCTACGCAGCCTGCCGGTACATCCATGTTTGGCGGTGGCGCGGGGGCGGGGGCAGGCGCGTTCGGAAGCACAGGAACAACAGGCAATCCTGGTACTGGCTTTGGAACTTTCGTACAACCTCAACCCACGCAACCGGCGACAGGTACAGGAACAGGAATATTTGGGTCAGCCTTTGGTCAGTCTCAGCAGCAGCAGCAGCAACAACAACAACAACCACAGCAACAGCAACAACCGTCTGTCTTCGGTTCGTTCGGGCAACCACAGCAGCAGCCAGCCACAACTGGGACAAGCATCTTTGGTTCGGGTGGAGGTACATTTGGGCAGCAGAACAAGCCCGCCACTGGTTTCGGCAGTACTACCTTCGGGTCAACAAGTAGGACTCTTGCCGCTGCCGATCTCATACTTTCTAAGACTCTATGACAGCAGGTGGCGCATTCGGTTCTACAGGAGCCTTCGGACAACCAGCCAACCAAGCTGCTGCAGGTACAACAGGCATTTTTGGTCAACCCCAGCAGCAGCCGCAGCAGCAGCCTGCAACTGGGAGCACGTTCGGAGGCTTTGGTACATTACAGCATTCGTGTTCTGAGAAAGAACAATACTAACTTTTTCACTGTAAGGTTCGAACACGGCTGCCAAACCGTCGATTTTCGGTCAGCCCGCTCAAAGTGGCACAACGTCTACCGGCTTTGGCACGTTTGGCAATCAGCAGCCGCAGCAACCTCAACAACCACAAGCGGGTGGCATATTCGGCAACACGAGTGGTGGCATATTTGGCCAGCCCCAACAGCAGCAGCAGCCACCGCAACAGACTGGGCGTAGGTTTCTTTTTTTTTCCTTTAGTTCATTTTAGTGATCTTTGTCACAATAGTATTTGGTTCCACCACAGCCCAACCTCAAGGTGGCCTATTTGGTCCGACCACGGGTGGAAGTTTATTTGGGAACGTCCAACCAAATCAGCAGCAGGCCCAACAGCCCGCTCAACCGGGTGGGCTTTTTGGGCCCAAACCAGCCGCTGGCGGGGGTTTGTTTGGAAATACGTTTGGTCAGACAGGCACAACGGGAACAATCGGCTCGCAACCCCAAACGAATCCTTTCGGGCAGCCTGCAGGTCAGGCAACGAACCAACAATCAGCAGCTGGGCCGAACACATTCGGCACCTCCTTGTTTGGTCCCAAACCCGCTGCACCAGGGCTCGGCACATCAACATCAACGGGTGGTTCATTATTTGGAAATGGACAATCGTTGTCTAGTCTAAACGCCTCTGCTACTGCTCCTGGAGCACAGGGAACTCTGTTCGCCTCCATTGCCGAACCTCTTTCCCAGAACCTACCTATTTTCTCGATGCTTCCTCCCGGCCCGCGCGCCGTAGATCTCGACCAACAACCCAAAAAGAAACCTGGCTTCTTTGTCGATGTCCCTACACGTTCGCCTATTCCATATCTGCAACTCGGCTATACCCCCGCTAATTCGAAGCTGCGCGGCTTTGCAACATCAACGTCGGCGGCTGCACTTGGGTCTAGCATGAGTCCCTTCGCCACTTCATTGACGAATGGGAAATCCAATGCGTTGGCACTTAGTCGCCTCGACGGGAAGGGTCCTGATGGACTGTTGGGACGAGGTTCTACTCCATCTCTAGGAAGTGGGGGGCGTCAAAGCGTGAAGAAATTAATACTGGACAAGAAAGTTGAGCCTGCAGACCTCTTTAGCCAATCTGGTTCGCGCGCTAGTCCCAGCAGAGTAACGTTCAGCCCTGCCCTTAGCCAAGCTGCACGTGAGAAGGAAGTTGCAAGAGAGAAAGAAACTGCCGTCAAAGCAACATCTACTGCTCCTCAAGTGGAGACTCCAACACCTATTACTCGCAAAGTTCCTGGTCGCTTTTCTGCACAGAGTACCATCAACGTGTTGGGCTCCCCAGCCTCACCTGCAAAAGAGCCTCCAGCACCTGCAGCACTGCAGCATGGTAGCTACTGGGTGAAACCTGCTCTCCCGACCCTCGTCAACCTCGGTTATGAGGACCTAGTGGCATTCAAGGACCTTGTCGTTGGGCGTGTCGGCTACGGCGAAATCCAATTCCTGGAGCCGGTCGACCTCACTAATCTTCCAAGACTTGGAGCACTCCTGGGCGAGATTGTCAAGTTTGACGATAAAGAGTGCAGTGTTTATCCGGATACTGATGATGCAGACAAGCCTGCACCGGGCTCGGGGCTCAATGTTCGCGCGCGCATTGTTCTTGTCAGATGCTGGGCGACGGATAAAGCAACTCGCGAGCCCATCAAGAATGAGAAAGATCCTGGTGCAGTCAAGCACCTGAAACGGCTGAAGACGATGAAGGAGACCCACTTTGAGGACTTTGACATTCGGGAGGGAAAATGGACATTCAGTGTGGATCATTTCTGAGCATGGCTCTACGTTGCTTGTGAGGCGTTGGTTTTCCATTGGCATATATGTGCTATGCAGTAGTATTCCCCTCCATATCTTAAGTGTCGTCTATGCCAAAAAGTGTTGCTATTAGTTTAGATACAGTTAGGAATACTGTGTACACGTGTAGATAGTTTTGAATATTTGAATAATAACAAACACGGGAACCAGACCTGATATCACGTTGCTCTCGACAAGTTGAAGTACATCACCTTGAAATTGCCAGCATTCCAACCAAGCTACTGGTAACCTCATCTATCATATACATGTTGAATGCAAGCACAGGTCGTACAGTGCCTGAAATCACGCTGACCGCGTTTGACAGATATTTGAAACCGACTTTAAGGGACAAAACGCGGCCGTCGCGCGCGGTGCCGTCGAGGGTGCACTCACAGGCTCAGCAATCTTAGCACCGACATGGTATCTGCTGAATCGCAGATGGCCTGCTTTTCGTGCCTTGCCTACTACGATAAAGATGCTGGGTGCCGTCGTCATCATAGCCCCCTTAATTTCCGTGAGGGCGGAGCATCGTGGACTGGACTTTCATCGCCAGCATTGGTATGTCAGGCGTTTTGTTTTGAGATATTATCAAACTTGGACTGGTCTAGGACGGGTGGTGAACAGACGGAGCTCGAGAAGGAGCTCGAGGAAGAGCGGAGAAGGCGGGCTTCGTTGAGCCCGAAGGACAAATTAGCGGAGTGGACAGCAAAGCACCAGCTCAGCGTTATCGTGGGCAGTTGGGCCCTCACTATGGGTCTTATCGGGAGCAAAGTCATGCGTGACCCGTGCGTTTTCTTTTTGCAGTGTGGTTTAAACTGAGCTGATTACTGAGATGACAGCTTGATCTCTACGCCAAATAAGGTACGCGCTGCTTCGGTCGCTGCTTGTTTTCGCACTTAACCTGTTATATCATTTCATCAGATTGTTCAAGTGCGCCTCTGGGCTCAGGGACTTACTATCGGTGTCATCATCGCAACAGCCGCTCTGACACACTCCCAGCGCGCACAGGCGGCCAACATGAGGAAGGTACGCTCCGCTTCTTTTCCTGTATTTCTGTCAGACTTCTAACGCACCATTAGCACTCCCCAGATCATACTTGGGTCTACCTCGTATGAATTTACACTTTTCATTTTGCATGTTGTGTTGACTTCAGGTCTAGCTGGACGAACAACGCCTTGAGAAGGAACGCGCGCAAAAGGCTTAGTACTTGCCCTGTCCAAGTCAATAGTTTGCTTGCATCCTAAAGTGCTCATCATTTCCTGTCCTATCAACACACAGCCCGTTATCTGTACAGGTTTCAGTCATCAGCGCAGTTAATCCATCATTCTATTCCGGTGTTCTTTCAATCCAATACATACAGATCTTGGCTCATCAAAAGCTGATTCACGCTGGACCTGAAAGAAACATGAAGCTCTATATCCCAAGGAACCTGTGATAGATATAGTGACAGACGAGGTAGGTTCATGGGTAACATGCAAGAATATCATGAGGATATAAAATGATGTACGCCAAGAGGTGTCAAGGAAACAGGAAGTTGATCATGCCTTTATGCTCCATAAAAGCGCCATGCAAAGTATGCTCCCAGTAGGGTCAATGGAATAAAGTACATCAAGCTGCAGGAGAGGTCAGTTGCGAAGCAAACGCCGGTACAACGAAACCTACTTGGAACCCCGTTCAACTGCATCAGAGACCGAAGGACTGGCACCGGGGGTCTTGGTATCGCCGATTTTCAAAGCCTGAAAAACCAGATTAGACCAGCTCGGGTTGGAATTGCTGTGGATCTTACACCATCCTTCTCAAATTTTCCGACAAGGAGGGGAGGGAGGAGGTCACGGGCCTCATCAGAGTGACCCACATCTTCGAAAGCCTGTGTTGCGTCTTTGCCTACAGATAGCACATCTTTAGAATGAGATTAGCCGCCCATGGTCATGAGACACATACCAGCTTCAGCCAAGATCACGTCGTCCCCTCCTGGGTGCTACAATGAAGGGTCATGGTCAGGGAATAGTGCAATGTGTATCCCGCTCATTGCATACCTCGTCCATGAACTTGGTAACATCGTACACTGCCCAACACGTCACCACGTAGATACATTTCGACAAGCTTCCTTGTACTCACCTTCTCCATGGATAAGAACATAAAAACTGTCCTTAGTAGAGTGAGCCTTGAGCTCTTCGTACGTGACAACCTTGGCCATTGCAAATCCTGTTAGCTGCAAACGAGAAAGACGGTGATGACGGGAACGACTATAAAGCAAACAAGTAAGTGTTCCAACGGCAATTCAATGTATAAAAACCAATCGAAATATTTTCTCACACCAATCGGAATCTCACCGTACGTCGTGGTAACCAATTATGTTACAATTTCCCGCTAAATTGTCTAAGCCGACTTGTAATCTGAAACGACTTGTTCGGGCGCGAACACAATTATATAAGCATGAACTAGCTTACTTATGCTGGACCAATGACATTACTTTGAAAAAATTACTACACGTACAGGATTTACTTTAGCTAATCGTAAATTTCTCCGGATA
The DNA here is from genome assembly GCA_016695475.1 of Suillus decipiens. Taxonomy (NCBI): domain Eukaryota; kingdom Fungi; phylum Basidiomycota; class Agaricomycetes; order Boletales; family Suillaceae; genus Suillus; species Suillus decipiens. Next base: position 126,256 of record MU172935.1, on the reverse strand, counting down.
TCCCGACTTATTACGTGCAACGAGCTAGTGCTGACCTCACCAGAAATTCTCAAGATAATCACGATTCAACAGCAGATACTATGATAACGGACGACTACTAGTACCAGTGTATAATCACATCAAGGGAGAATTGGATCGTGTAGAAAGTATATTTGCATCGGTTTAGTACTCGAATGACCATATTCATCACTGCACAGACAGCTGGACATTCAAGCGTGGAACCAAGCACGCTAAATCTTCCACATCATCAGTATAGGAACGAAAGCACTGTGAGCCATGTTCCTAGGCATTGGCGAGTGGAAGTCGCAGAAGAACGAAAAGTCGATCTAAGTCTACACCAAGTCACTTCTATGATTTGGCGTAAACCCGGTCGGAATCGTTTGCGATAGGAAGGACGAGAAAGGTGTATGGAAACTGCTTTATAGCATCGTCGCTCAGCGTAGCCGCGGCAGTACACTAGACGAGGAGGTAAGATTTAGACAACTTTCTAACAAAAAAAAATTAACGCAAATGCAAATTTTAGATGTCCGACTCACTCCGCACTCGGGCCGTGCCGAAGAGTGTGGGACACCTTTCTTGACCACTTCCTTCAACGCTTCCGCGTACCATGGCTTATGACGACGAGCACGCTGACATTCTTGGCGGTCCCATCTTGCAGATACCAAATACTGGTATTCTGGGTCAATGGTCCCAGTACTCCGTCCTATTCAGGGCTAGTCTCATCCTAGCACTTGGCCTATTGGTGTCGCTCATCTCACTACATGCCTGGGACATATGGAAAAAAAATCAGGAATTGGGTTACAGAAAGTGCGTTATTCTGTTCACCTTTCTTTAACCTGTAGTTATGACACCTATGGCAATCAGAGCGATGCGTCGCAGACATGGAATCCCAGACTCGGACTGTCGTCCGTTTGCTGTAGCATATGCTGCGGCCACCCGGGCGCGCGCTGAACGTGAGGCTCAGGACAGACTACAGGCAAATAACGTCACAGAAGAACCTCCGGCAATAAATAATCAGGTTCCATTGCCAGACGCGCATGGATTAAGGCGAAGGGCGGCCGAATCTGGTGTGTGGAACTTTTCCATGATTTGTTGTGTTGATCTGATCGGTATATAGTTACGAAGCCACATGTTAATCAACTCCCTGGCACAAGGCGTACCATTTCTGGCCTTGATCATAAGCCCAACGGATTTGACTTCGCGCACCGATATAATCCCCGCCTTCGAGATGGCCTCCTTCCTTTCTCAGGCGAATCTTTAACGTCTGGGAAACGTTCTTCCTATCGTCGTGCTAGCAGAAAGGATCTCGTTTTTGATACAAATGCAGCAGTGGAAGGCAGGAAACGAGCTTATGATCATGAGGGCAATCATGAGCCTGAAATCTCGAAGAAGTCTCGTGTTGATAGTGATGACCTCATTGACGACAATGAGGAACTTGAATTACTCGAGGAAGAAGATGAACTAGAGCCCGCTCAACGGGGATCAAAACGAACTTTTGACTCGGATGAGGAAGCTGATCATATGCGTACCGATGGTCGCGACAAACGCCCTCGGAATATGTCGCGGGCTCAGACACCTGAAGACCAGGAAATGGAAGATGTCGAGGACGATATCGCTGAGTTGCACCCAACTCCTCGTGGGAAGAAGCGTGATCGTGCTGAGGCTGGCTCAACATTTGGCGGTGATGATGAAGAGGAGGCACTAGATGACAAGTCTCGCCGTCATCGCAAGCGTCGCACGGTTCGTCCAAGAAAATCAAATGGTTCTTCTAGTGGTAGGAAGCGAGATCGTGACCCTGAATCCCCAGCAAGCGAAGGTAGTATTGCCGGTTCTCATAGGCACGGCGAGCGGACATCGAAGAAGAAGAAAGGGGGCAAGAAAGCTTCTTCCGTGGCAGCCACCGACGTTCTAGACGGCTCACAGGATCCACTCTGCAAAGGTAGAAAAATTGGCGAGGAGTGGGAGTTCAATGGCGTTCAATACAAGGTCGGGAATGAAGGCGAGCGGCTTCGTCTCACTTTGGTGAAAAAGGCTCGGAGCAGATATTCAATGGTAAGTCGTCTCTTTGTCAGCGTGTGTGTGGAGCTAACCGAAATACAGCCTAGGGATTCTCAGCACCCAGATCGGCAGGCTAACATGGAGATCTACGTAGAAACTTGGTTGACAGATGAACAATACAAAGACGCTGAGGAACGGCAGGAACTTGTATGGCAGGAGACGCCTAGAGCCTCGATTGAGCCTAGCACCCCCAGTGAAGCTCCTGTATCACCAACAAAGACGGGCAAGGATCTGCTCTGGGATTCGATGAAGAACAGCCCCGTTTCTAGCCGTGCCTTCCGCCAGTCATTGACCAATGCCTCAGCCCGAGTCAATCCATTTAAGCAGCCTTTGCCGCAGGTTACAACTGGCCGACGTGTTGCCTCTTCAAATATACATACTCCACCATTAATTCCTGGTGTGGCCGAGGGTCCATCTCGTCCGGGGTTCCGCGCATTCTCAAAATGGGAGAAGCAGGATCTTGAGGCTGAAGCGATGGCGAAGATGCGTACACGGATGCTGGAGCAGAAGAAAGGAGAAACCCCGCAATCAAAGGCCTTTGAGCTTCCGACCAGCGCCACGGCGCCTGAGCTAGGTCCTAAAGCTTCTGCTGTACCCATCATTACATTCACCCCTCCACCCCCTACCGCGTCCACGTCTGGCAGTACTGGGACAGAGCCGACACTATCATCATGTTCTTTTGGCAATACCTCAACAAGTATGGACGCCTCAAAGTCCACTGCTCCTACTGCGTCTCCCGCACCGGCAAGTGTCACGCCTGCAGCTCCAGCTCCAGCTGCCAACAAACCCAGCCTATTCCCTGCTTCGTCTACTCCACAAATAACCCCGGCGGTGCCAGCGTCCTCATTCGTGCCGCCCACGACACAACCTCCTACCACCAACAACAACATCGGAACTACTGCACCATCCGCACCCTCTATACCCAACTTTTTCGCCAAGCCAGCTGCACCATCGACATCTGCACCTGCAGCTACCGCAGTTCCTTCATTCTCTTTTGGTCCCACCCCTGCACAGCCGCTGTTCGCTGCACCTGCTTCCGCATCTACCAATTCCTTATCTTCGCCTGCGGCATCAAGTACGGAAACCAGCAAACCGACACCATTCCCCTTCGCAAAACCCAGTGTACCACCCACCTCAACGCCAACATCTACATCGACACAGGCTAACCCACCGTCGATGTCGACATCAAGCACTACTAGCCTGCCATCGATATTTGGAGCACCTCCAAATAACAATGCCTCGGTTCCTGCCCCATCCGCACCTGCCCCGCTAAAGTTTGACTTCGGCAAGAAACCTGCTAGCACGATCTCAAAACCTGCTGCTACATCTCCCCCTGCCGCCAGTGCTGCCGATGCCGCAAAACAGACTAGCTCTGTATTCACGTTCTCGGCAGCCACTGCCCAGTCCAGCCCCTTGGGAGCGAGTTCGCCGCAGAAGTTCTCGTTCGGTCAGCCCACGTCGGCATCAGTATTTGGTTCTGGTAGCACTGCCACTGCTGCATCAAAACCTGCCGAGACCCCCAAACCGAAAGGAGCAGAAACTGAGACACCCAAATTTTCATTTGGTCCGCTGTCCAGTGGTTCAGCATCTGGCTTTACAGGTACTTCATCGGAACCCAAGACAACGGCGAGCTTTGGAGCACCGTCGGGGATATCGGCCTTTGTCACAGCTTCGTCATCGAGTGGTGATGTGAAGACAGACGCGCCATTATCAATCTTTGGCGCCGCAAATGCTATCAAGGAAGATGGAAGCAAGGCTGGCGCTTCTACGGCTGCAGTTTTCGGTGGTTCTGGCTTGGGCGCAAATGCAAACGGGGTCGCGAGCAATACTTTTGAGAAGTCCAGTGCTCCACAGCCCAGTGGTGACGCAATGACGTCTGCATCGACACCCAAGAGTGTATTTGGCAATGCCACGTCAGGCAACACATTCTCCACAACTCCTGCTGGATCTCCTGTTGTATTTGGCAGTGGCCAACCAGGCGCTTTCGCGTTTGGCAATGGGTCAACCAAGCCTGCAGATAGCGCGAAGCCGTCACTGTTTGCCCCTTCATCAAGCAATAACAGTTCTCCTATCTTTTCGTTTGGGAAGAAGGAAGACGCCGCAGCGCCTTCTTCGTCCGGCACCAGTGGTTCTACGCCAGCATCATCGACACCCACGTTTGCATTTGGAGCTTGTGTGTTCAGTCAATCCTCGACAGGCACTTCAAATGGGTCAACGCAACAGCAATCGGTCTTCGGCAAACCGTCGGCACCTACGCCTAGTGCATTTGGGTTCAGTAGTGGGACCAGTGGGACTGGGACTGGAAGCAGCACATTCACTTTCGGAGGTCAATCTGGGGGTCAAAACCAGCAGCAATGATGCACTTGCATGTTTTTGTATATAATTCAGTGGGACTGCATACTTGACCTTGTACAGCACATTTTTCCTGTATTGTGTTTGTCCCCGGTACTCGATAGACACACAAGTATTGCATATCTCATCGCATATCATTGTTTGTTTTTGTACCATTACGATTAATGCGTTCGGGGCTGTTCTGACTCCTGCATCCAGCAGCCTGATACCTCTGCTTCAATACCCACGTCGCCCACCATCGTATCTCGTAGTCATTCTAATTATATAAACGACACAAGTATCATTGGTCTTTGCAGAATCTTATGCTTCGAGATGCAATGAACATCGCTGTGCAAGGTCGTGCACACCAACGTGAGGGTGCGGTTCCAATGATCAATTCAAATATTAATGACAGGAAAAATCAAAAATGCATGGAATTACTATGATCAATAGTACTTATGAGCGCGACAAGAGCATGCCGTTGAGCGTTGTCACGGTCCTGGCCAGGCTCCATGATGGCGAGGTTATACGCGAAGCATAATACAAGGTTAACATTTCGTGACCTCAGCCGCAATAGTCACAATTTGGAAGCTTGACAGATGGAACTTGATATAAAATTACCCAGACGTTATGATTAAAGAACGAAGTAAATGCACTCTGAACATCCCAGGGAGGTGCATAAGCGGCGTCCAGACCTGCCTTACTAGTATAGTAGGCTTGGTTCGAATTAATACGATGCGAAAGTCGCGTATTTGGATGAATCGGTGTCAATTCCAAGATGTTGACCTTGACCAACAATTACAAAGTTTCAACGACCAGATGATTCGCAAAACGCAAATAGTACAGGCAGAACGATATGATCAGCTGACCGTGGCTTGGGAGTCGGCGCACAGTTTGGCGAATATTTTCGTTGTTGGTACGGCCCAGCATAACATAAACCAAACTTCTGTCACATCGAAAGAGAACAACCTCCTGAGCGGCGGAGGTACGAATATGAGTCTTCCAGACGCGTACGTTGGTGTTTCGAGACTGAGACCCTGTTTTTGATGGGGATTTACCGTCAGGGTGATGCAGATCCAAGAAGATCTCAGGTACCAATCTAATGTGCATTTTCGAGGAGTGTGATCATGGGCGAGTAATGGTTGGTTAAATGAGTTCCGATACACGAGGTACTTCTCACCTGGCAGACGGATAGACTTCATGGACATCGATGAACCGATATCTAGTACGTTTGGAGATTCCGAAAAAATGAATTTTGTAGTAGTCCGTGGAGTCCACGGGCCCAGTGACCAGCTAAGGGTTCCGGGCACAGTTCTCAGCCGCCACATGGATGAATCAATGATGGCCGCTGTCAGATCAATGCATGTGACCGGTCACCAAAACATCGTAGCTGCATCTCCGGCAACTTACTTATTTCAATCAGATATGCACGTACAATAATCTCGTAGCACTAGTTACAGGACATCATGCTCTACTATTCAGCATCTTATTATTACAGGATCGCCAATCATAGTGGGTGCACGGTGAGCATGAAAACTCAGCCTCGTTCGTCGAGCAAGCCGACAAGCTCGGCGTGACAAGAACTTCGCAACACCCGGTAATCAATGAGGGGAGGGATTTCCACGAATAAAACGGCAGACAGCATAATATTTATTTTCTACAAAACCCCCTGCAAAATTTTGTGGGCATCCGTTCTGCCAAAAAAAACCATGTTAGCAAAATGTATGACCACCGCAGGGGTCGAACCTGCAATCTCCTGATAACGTAATCGTAGTCAGACGCGATGCCATTTCGCCAGGCGGCCGTTGAAACAATCCAATGAGCATGGGTTATATACCGACGACGTGACACTTGGGCTAATAGTAGAACAAGTTAGAACTACCGGACCACCATGTCTGTTCTGTTCGAAACATCTCTAGGTGACCTCGTCATCGACCTTGAGGTGGAGCAGTGTCCTAAAACATGCGAAAACTTCTTGAAACTTTGCAAGGTGTACTACTATAATTTGAATGCATTCTTCAATGGTGCGTAATTCTCCTTTCATTGGTACCTTTGCCTTAAATGACTGCATGCAGTGTCCAAAGATTTCTTGGCCCAGGCTGGTGACCCCACTGCTACAGGAACGGGTGGTGAATCGATATGGTCCTACGTTGCCTCGCAAGGGGAAAACGACGCCACAATTGCCCGGTATTTCACCCCAGAAATCGTGCCAAAGTTCAAACATACGCATAAGGGCACAGTCTCCATGGCTGTAGCACCTTCTGTGAACGGCGAGACAGGTGGTTGTGGCAGCCAGTTCTTCATCACACTTGCAGACAACATAGACTATCTCGACGGGAAACATGCAGTGTTTGGTCACGTCGTAGAAGGGTTGGAAACGCTGGACAAGCTGAATGACGTTTTCACGGATCAAGATGGGAGACCATTCAAGGATGTGCGGATCAGACACGTTGTTATTCTCGGTGTGTTAGCTATGTGGACACTGACGTCTTCATGTGCTGACGGACATTCACAGATGATCCATTCCCTGATCCGCCTAGCCTCATCCAACCTCCGTCATCTCCTACTCGCCCCCCGGATAATTCTACTAGGATTGCTGAAGATGAAGACCCGCTTGCTACTCTTCCAGATGAGGAAGAGGAACGTATACGCCGCGAAAAGGCCGCAGCAGCCTCTGCGTTAACGCTTGAAATGGTTGGTGACCTGCCTTTTGCCAACGTCCGGCCCCCCGAAAACGTTCTTTTCGTGTGCAAACTCAACCCTGTCACACGAGACGAAGACTTGGAACTTATCTTCTCAAGATTCGGCACTATTATGAGTTGCCAAGTCATTCGGGACAAGAAAACGGGTGACTCTTTGCAGTACGCTTTCATAGAATTTGATAAACGAGAGGATGCAGAACAGGTTCGTTGTGCGCAGCTTCTATACAGTGAGACATGACTCAAAGACTGGTCAGGCCTATTTTAAGATGCAAAATGTATTAGTAGATGATAGACGTATTTGGGTAGATTTGTACGTGCGAAACCACTTTATTCATTGTTTTGTCTTACCTCATCTACGCAGCTCGCAGTCTGTGGCGCGGCTCAATACTTCTTGGTCCAATAACCCCAAAGTGGGACTGCATAGCAAAAATAGGGGTGGGTTTGGCGGTCGTGAAGACTTGGAAGAAACTCGACGATACCGCGCAGCTGGAAGAAATGATGGCAGAGATGGTTATGGAATGGTGTTCGAAGTTCCGGATGACAGAGGAACTTCACGTAGGAGCAGACATGATCGAGATAGGGAAGACCCACGAGATCGACGACGCTCTGCCTCTCCTGTGCCACGTGACAGATCTAGAGCACGGCGCCGTAGCAGAGATAGACATTCGCGGGATCATAAGACACGCCGCTAATGCCGGATCTGAAATGAATACGTGCTTGTATGTTTCTACTCATTGTGCTTTGTGTTCCAAAATGATTTTGCCCCTAAGAGGCAGCCCACCAGTCTAAACTGTAATTTCCACCATTGCTGTGCCGCTGGCCAGGTAGCTTATAAACCTGCATTTGCTGAATGAGAACCGGAGTTCTCTGTCTCTCTTCTGGCTTCCACGATGACACACTCACTCAATGATTTCTACGGCCCCGACTCTGATATGCTTCTGCTTTCAAGCGACGATGTCAAATTCTGCGTCCACCGTTGCATACTAGCGGCGGCTTCTCCATTCTTTGAACATATGTTTGCATTACCTCAGCCCCCCGACGATCCAAAGAACGAGGAACGTCGTCCTATGATTCCCGTATCGGAGCCTGGCTCAACCATGCACACGCTTCTGCGTTTCGTTTACCCGATACCTCATCCCACTATCGCATCCCTCGACGAGCTTGGCACCATTCTCGGAGTTGCAGTCAAATACGATTTCATTGGGGTCATTTCTGCTCTTCGCAAGCAGCTTATCTCCCCCGCGTACCTGAGAGACGATCCAGTGCGAGTGTTTGCAATCGCAAGTCGTTACGACTTTGAGGATGAAGCTCAGGTTGCATCACAACACACGCTGTCCATCAACATCCTTGACTGTCCATTGTCGGATGACTTTCGCTTCATCACAGCGCACTCTTATCACCGCCTGCTCGTCTTGCACAAGAAACGCTCAAAGGACGCCCAAGCGCTCCTGAAGATTCCAGAAGATGTGAAGTGCTTACAATGCTCAGGGCCGTATTACGGGGCGTTCGTACCGCCAAAGTGGTGGAAGGAGTTTGAAAGAATGGCGAGAGTAGAGCTGGAGACACGGCCAACCACAGACGTTATCTTCAGCATGCCATTCTTTGCACGGGCCGCTGAGGGATCAGGATGCCCACGATGCGCGAGTAGTATTTTGGACTCGCATCAGTTCTTGTCGGATCTCAAACGACAGATTGATGAGCTTCCTGCTACTATCTGATTGACATGATGATATGATTCACGACTATCACGATGTTATCATTGACATATAATCTAGGACTTTAGGGGGACGTTCTTTATATGCGCCATTCTACGTTAATATATTCTCAGTACTTTACTACTGCCAAACCTATTTATTTTATGGACTGACACTAGCCAGGAGATAGTGCATAGATCAGGTATACCATGATTACCATACTTCGTATGATATCACTTTGATCAAATCCACGGTCATTACAGATGGTGCCTGACTGACGTGTTATCTATCGTACGACTGCATCTGGGGAAATGCCGTAATCATCTTGGGTGAAGTCGACTTTCTACGACTGCGGAGTCCCTTGAAGAACATACGCACTCACGTACGGAGAAAATAGGAACTGAGTAGAAATAAAACTGAAACATTTTTCAGAAATATCCGCGCTGATGAGTAACCAGGGTACTAAAGCGTGACACATGATCATCGATATCTGCGAGTCCTAAAATTACTACTAGGCAGCTCTCCCAGATCTACCTATCCCAACGAACGTTATCTTCAAAATGTCCACACCACAGCTCGCCACATTCAAGGTACCTGCAGTCGAGAATGAACCTATGGTGAGTCTTGCTGAATTTCACGACTCACTCGCTAATCCGCGTCGGTAGCGGAGCTATGCTGCAGGGTCAGCAGAGCGTAAGGCTCTCGAAGACACACTTAATCAAATGCTGCAGGAAATGCCATACGAGGTTCCCTGTATCGTGAATGGCTTACCGGTATGTACAGCATGCCACCGCTCAATTCGTCGACGTGACTTGGAGATCTTAGGTTAAAACAGGTAAACTTGCAAAGCAGCCCGTACCCTCCCATCACGCCCTTCACCTCTGCGCATACCACGAGGCAGATCAATCCACAGTAGCCAGTGCGATCGATGGTGCTCTTTCTGCCAAGGCTGAGTGGGAGGCCATGCCTTGGAACGATCGCGCAGCCATCTTCCTCCGTGCTGCAGAGCTTGTTAGCGGCAAGTACCGTTACAAATTGATGGCAGCTACTATGCTTGGTCAAGGGAAGAACGCTTGGCAGGCTGAGATCGATGCTGCCGCAGAGGTGTGTAAGATGGAATTATCTCCGTAGCAGTTGATTGATGAAACTTTCACAGCTCTCGGATTTCCTCCGTTTCGGCGTCAAATATGTCGAGGAGCTCTACGCACAGCAACCTCCTAAGAACTCGGCAGGAGCATGGAAGTAAGTCCAGTGTCCATTCTATGAGCCTGCTTCTGATGATCGGATAGCCGCGTCGAGTATCGTGCGCTGGAAGGATTTGTTCTCGCAGTTTCCCCATTCAACTTCACGGCAATTGGTGGTAACCTTCCAGGTGGTACGAACGATTATTCTATCACGAGTTTTACGTTCTGAACCAGTCATCTCTTAGTTCCCGCGCTCGTCGGTAACACGGTCCTTTGGAAACCTTCGCCGGCCGCCACGTATTCCAACTACTTGATCTACCAGATTCTCGCGGAGGCCGGTGTTCCAGCCGGTGTTATCCAGTTCGTTCCCGGGCCACCTCCAGAAGTCGTCGCACAGGCCATATCGCACCCCAGCTTTGCAGCACTCCACTTTACAGGCAGCACCTTTATATTCAAGAAGCTATGGAAAGACATTGCCGCGAACGTGGACAAGTACAAAGGCTACCCGAGAATCGTCGGTGAGACAGGAGGGAAGAACTTCCATGTTATCCACAAATCGGCAGAGGTCCGAAATGCAGTTTTTCAGACCATTCGAGGAGGCTTTGAATACCAAGGTGCGCATATTGTGTATACTATGAGTGGCGCTCAATATCGATAAGCGTGCCTGCAGGACAAAAATGTTCTGCGTTATCACGGCTATATGTTTCCTCCTCGCTTTGGTCGTCTGGATTCAAAGATTTGCTCCTTTCTGAGATTGCGAAGATCAAAGTCGGGTCACCATTGGACTTCAGCAACTTTATGGGACCTGTGATGTGCGTTCCATTTATATGCATCAGGCTGCGTACTGGTTACTGAATAATATCGCAGAGGTCGTCCAGCTTATGACAAAATAACGGACTTCATCCAGAAAGCCAAGGATGCGGGAGGGGAGGTTCTCATCGGAGGCACCGGTAAGGCGGGTAGTATGACCCACCTGCGACTTTTCTCATGATCCTACAGGTGATGACTCGAGGGGCTACTTCATACAGCCTACCATTATTCTAACCAAAGATCCCAACTCAATCACGATGAGAGAAGAAATCTTTGGTCCCGTCATCACTGTAACGAGTTTTTGTTCAGGAATGCAGCCTGATGTACTGACAACTTTTCAGGTCTATGTGTACGATGATGCAAACTATGAGCAGACTCTGGAACTTATTGACAACACCTCGCCTTATGCACTAACTGGCGCTATGTAAGTCGCAGGGTCTCTGCGATATGCGTTGACTTACAACGTCTTTTCCAGCTTTGCCACCGACCGCAAAGCCCTTCTTACTGCTACGAACAAGCTACGCAACGCTGCCGGCAACGTCTATTACAACGAGAAGTGCACTGGTGCAGTCGTGGGTCAACAACCCTTCGGAGGAGCACGAGCAAGCGGGACGAATGACAAAGCTGGGAGTATTAGCATCTTCTATCGGTTCGTCTCGGCGAGAAGCATTAAGGAGAATTTTGTGGGCCTGGAGGACTTCCAATATCCATCTAACTCGATTTGAGATAATTGGTATCGAAATAACAATGCTAGGAATTGACGTTGTATCAATTAAAGAGTCATGATGTTGCAGGACGAATTTTAAAGCATCCTGAGGAACCCTAGGGCAGCACACATCTCGCCTGATCACGCTGTCATCACTCTGAAATACCGGAGGTGAACTGAATTGTGGCGCGTACCAGATTTTGTTCAAGTTGTGCCATGTTCTCGCTGAAGCGTTTGCTTCGCAATTGCAACCACAATAATGGCGGGAATGGTCGCTGTGGACTCAAGTCACATTCTTTTGTTGAACTTCGGCGGAGAGCTTCTAGCAAATCGGGGGCGACGTCGTGCGGTGACACTGTACAGCACTTTAGAGTTCCTAGTCGGGTTCTAGTTGTGCTGTGAGGTTCCTGACTCGCACCCTGATAATTGTCAGGACTCATTAATAATCTTGTAAGACTCGAGTCAGAAGTCAGTAAGACTCAATCAATACCCATCCGTACGTGCGATAATGAATGACTGGGAGTCATTACAGGACAATGCTTCACTTCAAAGAATGCTAGTCTGGGCTATCACAAGAGGGACATCTTGGCATCGATGGTGACTCAGGCTCCAGGGGCCTCGATCATCAACTGGCACGAGAGCTGTATGAGGGCGCAACTACGCCTCTGATGCAATCCTTTGATTCAAACACCTTGCTGTGCGCACTCAGGCGGTAGTATTTGGAGTCACACAAAATGCAGTCTAACAATTTCGAATCGAATCTCAATGACAAGTGTAGGATTGACACAAAACAAAACTGTACACTGGACATTACTACAACCGGATCATCGGTAAGTAGAAGTAGGGCTAGAAGCATTGATTTAGCAAATACGAGGTAGGGTCAACACTAAGGACTCACGCATCTCGGCAATTCGACCAGTGCTCTCCATGAGCCATGCGGCTCAAATCAATATCTACACCGTTGGGTATCACTAATACAGTACCAGGGGAATAAAATGGTTCTTCTCGAGAAGCAGGTGGTACCCAGAAAAGCAGCCGACGATCAGGTCCCACCATCCATCCATCATCTTCCAGTGAGACAGGGCTTGAATGGAGAACATGATGACAGGTGCCCTCAAATAGCTCCGCAGAGTTCTGGAGTGCATGCTCCAAACGTGATGTGAAGTACATGGAGTAAGTGTTATAAGGATTGGTTGGCATGGTGGTCTCCTGTTCGCAAGATGTGGAACGACATTTTTCAGAAGAGGATGCAAAGGAATGAACCCCAGTGTGCTCAAGGAATGGCTGCGTGATCACTGGATCCCACAGCCGGACAGTGGAATCATCTGAACCAGACACGATGCGAGTGCCGTCGGGGGAGAACAAGACTGACAAAACCGAACGAGTGTGCCCTTGGAAGGGCTCACCCAATGGCAGCCCCGTCCCTGCATCCCACAGCCGGACAGTGGAATCTTCTGAACCAGACACGATGCGAGTG
>MU172935.1:50583-112617 GCA_016695475.1 Suillus decipiens | reverse complement strand
CTGCATCCCACAGCCGGACAGTGGAATCTGAAGAACCAGACACAATGCGAGTGCCATCGGGGGAGAACGAGACTGACCAAACCCAACCAGTGTGTCCACTAATCACGGTCTGAATGGCTGTCCAATTCACAAGACGTCCATGTATCAGACGAAGAGTGTTCGGGAAATTTCCAGTAAACTTTGTAGCTATCGTGGATTTCATGGGCGAAAATGGCAGCGCTGATACATACAGATGCGGCGTGCTATGCAAAATCATCCCTACGAACAATTGTACGAATCTCTGCACATCTGTTGCAATGGACAAGACGTCTTTGTATCCGGATTGGCCCTGTGTTCACACATAAGCACTTTGCCTGACACCATCAGCTGACTCCGTTCTCACCTTCAGCCACTGGGACATGAGTGGAAGTACGCCAACTGCCCCACTGAGTGCATTGAGGAGCGCCAGTGTTTCGATCCAAAAGAGCAGCCGCTCGTCGTCGAAGAATGATCCTATTTCTTTTGCGAGTTCCGCATCGAAGGCTGTCGCTCGGACGTGCGTAGCCCAAAATCGACAGGAGTAGGACAGATGCCAGGGAATGCATCTTGCGACTCGATCCTGCAGTCCGGTGTCTTTGCTATTAGGGAGGTATGAAGACTTTAAATCACAAATGTTGAAGCGAAGGTCGTGTTCCATCACTTGAAGTGACGCAAAAGCAAGATCCCGTTGCGAGTTTGACATATCCACGAAAAAGTCTCCGCTGGATGATTTGTCTGTCAGGAATTCGAGGAAGGATGCGTGAAGAGGTCGGATGGGATTAGATGAGTTGGTGGTGCCGCTGAGCAGGGATCCCATATCCGCTACCACCAGTTCCACTTCGTAATGTTCTCTTTCGTCTGGAAAACGGCGCCGCATGGCGTTCAGGGCATCTGATGGGAGGGGTTCTGCTGAGCCGAGTATCTGTCCCATCACAGAACGAAACCTCGCTAGCGCTTGCTGATAACCGGCTTCTCTGGCGTATTTGTCCTTCCGCATGTTTTCTCCTAGAATGAACCTATACATGCCATACAACAAGTTTTCCCGCTCTCCATGATCGTGGGACACGACATCATTGAAGCGATCAATTGGGTGTGAGCCGGGAGCGATTTCCTGGATATATCTGCATGCAAGACGCGCCCACTCGAATAGTCCACCAGCTCTGTCAGCAAGCTCTCCAAATTGTTGATGCCTAAGACCAGGCAGCGTTTCCAGCTCGTGAGATACAAAAGTCTGGATGTCTCTCTTCGAGTCTTCTACTGGAATGTTATCCATGGATAACCGTTTGATATGTGGAGCATCCCGAAATGCATCATCGATATCACGAAGTGCGCGAGAGGTGACGAGAATCCGAACGTTGGATGGGAGTTTGTCGATTTCGGGAATACCATCGTCTTGAAGTTTACCGGAAAGTATGCGCAGAAGATCGCGCCGTGTCTCCTTTCCGCCGCTCTCATCCAGTGCTTCGATCAGGATTAAGACAGGTCCTACGCTTAAGCTTGACCCGGAAGTCTTCTCTAGCGCTTGCACAAACAACTCGCGCCACTGCTGGATGATATCTGTGGTGTTCTTGAGTGCAGTTGCATTTTCGACTATGCCTGCCAACGTTCGCTTCATCTCCGCGTCACGGCCTGCGAGGTCGCGAGCAATGGTGGAGAAGACTTTTTCATGACGCTTCTCGGTTTCAAGGTCCCGGTCGAAGCAGAAACACGAACCAAGCCCTCCTGATTGGTCCAACCAGTTAGCGATTGTGTGAGTAATGGCTGATTTTCCCGTGCCTGCAGGGCCAGATAGCCACGCTGAGCGGCATCTCCATCATCATTGATCCATCCAGTGATCTCGGACAGAATGTCCGTGCGCGTCCCTGGCAGGCATTGTTTCGCGGTATTTCGACCCGCGCCCGCTGCGTAAGGCATACCGCTGAGATCCAGTTTGTCACCCAGCTCGTCTCCTGAAGGAGTGGTATGAGTGGACAGAAAATCAAAAGTACGTCCGAATCCTTACTCATACACCGCACGAGATCGGCTATGTCCCGAACAGCTTGGTCCCGAAACTGTTGCATAAGGTCATCCAAAGTGTTGTTGTACTGTGTAGTCAGATCATTTGTATGCGAGATAGCGTTTTTCCCGAGTCTCTTCCCTGTCATAACGTTATGAGATTCACAATATGCGGAGTACAATAGCTAAATCACTGACAAAAACTCTTCTCCGAGTAGTCCCTGATGAACCACGCGCATTCTAGAGTCTGCTGGGCGATTCGTCCGGCGATCTTCCTCTGGGATGAAACCTGGCCAAGAGTGTCGTCTTGCAACATGAACTGGTAAACTTGTTCTAATTTCTCGAGAAGAGATTGTATCGATTGGTCGCGTTTTGTTTGAGCGAGAATAATCTGCATAGAGTCAACGATTGTTGAACAGGAGTGCGAAACTACACGTACTTTGGATGCAGCAGATAGCACACCCAGCACCACCTTTGCGTAAGGATGTACCTATACATCTTAATTAGCTCGCTTCCGGCATAGAAGAGTGGCCCATACATCTGCAAGACCACTAATGACATTGTCGAAAACTCTGAGGGATTGAAGCGGAAAATTTGTGGTCTGGATATTGTCTATGGCATCGAGAACTTCTGGGCCATCCTTCGCTGCAGATACCACAGAAGTGACATTTTTCCCGAGTAGTTTCATATTGTCCGTACGCTCACGGGCATCCCGAAGTTCAGCATCAACTGATTTAGGATCAGGATCTTCCTCTATGCCAGACATAGCAGTCTGAACCTGTACGGCCATCAGAATTTAGAGACGAAAAATACATCGTTTGGCCTAAATACCTTTGAAGCGCTGGTGGGTTCTTCTGATAAGGCTCCTTGGCTCATACAGCCACCTGGATTCTCAGATATGGCGGGCTTGTCACCATCGGCAGGATGCAGACCCGATGCACCCTTGGTAGACCTTAGATAAGTTCAAGATTGAAATGATAACCACCTACCTCAACATTAACATTTTGATTCGATGAAGCACCTTCATGATCGGCGTTCTGGGCAGCAGGATTTTGGGGGCCGGAACGCTTGAAGTATTTCTGCGCAATATCAGCCATATTCCAGCTTCGTCAGCATTCAGGTCGACGTACAGAAACTTTTTTAGTCACATTCTTCTTAAATTTCCGCAGGGTCTGACGGAATTTGCTACGGGTCTGGCTCTAGATGAATGATGGGTCAGAGGTAGCAACGATGTTATTAGCAGTCGTCGACAGTGATCTTATGAGGGCACGTACTGAGTTCTCAGCGGCAGTTGGTTCTCTGGATCCAGAGGACTCTGGAGAAAGTTTCGGTCTGCGGTCTTCGGTCATTGCGAACAGTGAAAGATTGGAATCAGGCTTCGGGAAATGTATAGAGGGCGTAGGACTATTTGACATATACTGAATAACCGCAAGCCTCAAGGCAGCCAACGTTGACTTACATGATACAGCGCTAATGAGTCGTTCAATCACGTAATGAACAGGTATCGGGAACGTGGTTGTGCGAGTGGGCCATGGAAGAAGTTTGATTAATGGATTCGATTCGTGCAAGTTAAATGCATAATACATATGATGTATGACACAACGAAGTTGAAAAGCAATCACAATCGTCAGGCTGTAGCACTTGGGCGGAAACAAGGTGGAGCAATGCTCTATATCATAAACATGTATCTCGGAGTGATGTTTAAGCATGAAGAAAGCAACCTTACCGAGAGAGTACTCTCTGAGTCTCTGTCGCAGGAGTTGTGATAGAAAGAGTATCAGGCACATGTGTAAACTGAACCAAACAATTCTTCCTCCTGTTCATGACAAGCCGCTTATCGGGCCTCCTCCAGGCATCACACCGAACACGAAGATGTTTTAATAGCTTCCCCCCCACATGTGCGGAAAACTACCAACGTGCAAGTGAAAAGCTTTTCGCGGATGCAGAACGGGAAGAAGCAGAAGAAGCTCAAAGCCCCAAACCAGGCATTTCCAACATTCCCCAACTACAGAGCCAGAATGAAAACTGGACAGGCGAAGAATCTATGCAGGATGCTGTACTACGCATGCTCGTCGACAAGTACAAGCCTATGCGCTCAGGTCCTATCAGGACCGCTGACATAAAGCTGAAGGAGACTCCGCCGAAGGTGCACACGGATGCATATGTCGTCGAACGGCCTGCCCAAACGTGGCAAGAACTTGCAAATAAACCTTTACTTCCTTCTGTAGATGGTCATAGGCCATGGCATACCACTTACAAGGCCCCCTCTCATGCGTCTGCATTCATTAAGCTTGGCAACTTCACACCTACATCCGCTCGCGCACCCGGCGTCCATGCTGTGACAGACGATCGCACTAGAAAGACGGAGAGGGAGCTTGCCAGACGAAAAGAGCAAGCAGGACGACTGACGAGAGCTAGAGAGTCAACATTGGATTATCGCTTGGGCCTGAAGAATGGGGAGGGGCAACACGCTGCTCGTCGGAACCCTGTCAGTATGAGGGGGTGGCAGGCCTTGATAGAGGATAAGATACAGGTTGGCTCCATCACTCACTCGGAATCATTTCGTCTTACATCTCAAGATAGAAAGCTCGAGCTGCCGGCCATTTCGACAAAATCAAAGGTCGGGGTCAGCCCATGGTTAGATTGAACGACGAGTATAACCCTTTCATTGCGAGAGAGGAGTTCCTCATGAACCGGATTGTTCAAAGGAACGGAGCAGCTCCGCCATGGGTTGAAATCCAAATCGGTGGGTGACTTATACCATATCAGTGAGACCTTCAAGTTTACCACTATATTTGTAATATCACAGAGCTTGAGACTGCAGTGAACTCATTTCGTGATGTCCTGCGGCAGTCCTGGACAAGGCGTGCAATTCGAACATTGACAATGTTGCAACCGGCGGCTATGTTGCCTTCATTATCACTGGGCAACGCGACATCATTGCGCGACCGCGAGTGGGAAGAACGAGAGCGCTCTTATCACGACACAGCCGTCGCCGAATTAAATTCTTTGGTGCGTAAATACAATGCACTCGCCCCATATTCTGTGCGCCGCCCATATTATTCTCGAGAGGCCGAATTAGCCAAGGCGTATCAGGATTGCGGGGATGACATTCTGCGTGGGATATCAGAGAGAAGGGGAGACATACATGGCAGGTCTAATGCCTCACCGCCGTCTCAACTCGAGTCTTCTGTGAATATCGATGCTTCCGCGACCTATCCTTTGAGGTTTCGAGACATCCTCCGTCGATGGTTTATGAAACTGCGAGACAGGCTCATTAACGTATCCTGAACAACGCGCTCGCACGGCTAATCAGACATACATATACATTTTCTTGTGTCCAGGTGAAGCTCAAGGGCTTAAGGCACGCTCTATATTTTTTCCAGATCCTCAATTGTAGCTAACAATCCATACATGCTTGTGTATCCTTGTCATTGTGTTTTACTGGAGATCTAGGGATGCCGCCCCGGCGGGCCATATCCGATTTTGTCCGTTGTGTTGATCTGATGCCGTAGAGGCATCCGTGTTAGCGTCGGCGTTATTCTTCCAGATCTCAGTGTCCGAGTCCACGACTGTCGTTACGACGATTGATACATACAAAAAACGATAACCCTCTGTGAGCACGTCTGCTTAGCACAATTGAATAAGTCAATTCGTGAATCCGGCATTCCGGGCTTAACTCGGCAGCAAGGTACAAGAAGAAACGAGGCGTTTACAAATTCCCTGGCTGCCTCGTGTCTAGCCTTTTCCGGAGGCCATTGACCGGGCATCTTGATCTATAAAAACCCACCCTTTTGTCTATTTAATTCTCCCATCCTCAAGCCTTGTATTCTTCAATATCCACCTTTTCTCCTTCCCATCCGCCCATCGTCGCCGACGCCATGGCCATATACGAGGAATACGCATCGCTCCCCATTAGCGGCGACATTACGGTAAATTTCTCGCTTTTCTCAGCGCTGAACAAGCTCTAACGACACTTTTGCAGCCTGGCGACATCGTCGCCGTTAACCACGACCGCTACGGTCGTCAAGAGGGCCTCGTCGTTGGCTCGCGTGTCGATTTTGCTGTAAGCCCTGACTGCACAATAAAAACGTGCCACAGCTCATGCCACCTCACAGGGCCGACAAATTCTCGAAGTCCAACTCGAAGCCTCAAATGAAATCTACCAAGCATGGTACATCCAGCGCATCCTTCACCCAAAATCCAATATCTAACGCAACACAAACTACAGGTACCCCACTGTCACCCGCGTCAGGCGAACGGTCTCCTACACCCGACCCGTCGTCGCAAAACAGCGCACCATTGAGCGCCGAATCTACTGGTGATCGTATTTCACCCGGCGCTGTTTCTCTCCTTGATTTGGACTGTCGAAATTTGTATTATCTAAGTATAAGTATCTACCCTTCTGACCAAGTCGACGTGGTCATGGCTCTTGGTTCTTGCTTCGGTCTGGGGCGACGCTCAATACGGTACATAGCTTGCGGTCACTGGTGGACGTGATGCTGGGCATGGTGGAGGTTACCTTTTTCTATTCAATCGATGAATGTACGACTGGGTGATGACTAGAGGTGTTTTGACGTCGGGACTTCAGGTCACACGTACTTTGGATGATCGTGACGAGAAATGGCATGACCCTGGCGTATATCACCGTTGTCTTCTCACAATCTGATTTGCGTGAGTGTGGATATGGTAAAGTGCATTATGCTAAACATTATGTGACGTGGCGACAATCGCGGGCCTCGCGAGAAGCCAGGAAATTCGTTGTGCAGATGTCGCTATTGTTATACTGCATTATTAGGAACGGACGGATGTGCATTGTAAGCACTGTGGATAACACGAGTCTAGTCAGTATCAACACATATGGCTCAGTAAGTTAGTGGAGATCTCAACATGTGGGACGCTATGCTATGCTAAAAGATACACGAGCATAATAAACAAGTTATATGATAATATGGGGGTTACAGAGAAGCGGTCATGCTTTCTGGTCGACAACAGGTGTAAGTTGAGAGGATTTTGGATGGCGAGATCCCGATGGACGAGCGGTAAGGGATGAAGACGAAGACGACGTGCGCTGATGCATAATGTCCGGTGCTGATGCCCAAAGAGAGGAAGACGAATTTGTAGACGCACTTGACAGAGAAGCCTGCGACATATTTGCTTTCAGAGGAACAGCGCTTCCGTTTATTAGAGACGGAGTCGATGCAGATAAAGGATCTCGGTCCTGTCGCGCAGCCGAAACACTTCTTCTCCCAGCCACTACGCTCCTCACAACTCTCGGACCCATCACGCCTCTCCCCCTACTCTCTACAACAACATCCCCATCCAAGCTTGCAACCGATGTCGTTGACCCATTCACGCGCGGCTTGAGCGTCTCCTCTGAGCTTCGTGGTGAGTTGTGATGTGGGTAAATGCCAGGGCGCGACTGTACCACGCGCTCGTAATAGAGCATAAACGCCCCAGAACCCTCCTGCACCACTGTTTCTATTCCGCATTCCTTCACCGAGTCGTCGCTGATCCGTAGCCATCCCCGGCCAGGGCGATACATGGAATCCACGATTTCGTCGTCGTCCCGCACGGGTCCATAACGCTGGCACTTTTCACAGTCGCAGCCAAGTGGGTCGGCAAATCTTGGTGGTGCGAAGCGCCGCGACCCGTAGGATATAGGCCGGGGTTTACGCCGGTAGCAAACATAGTGACCGAAGGAATGTTGACCATAGTGACACACAACAGCAGAAAGACGGTATATGATTCTTTGCACAGCATATGTTGCCGGCGTGGGAGTTGTAGAACGAGGGAGTTGGGGCGGCTGTGATGAGATGGGAACAGAAGGTTTGGTGGAGAGGTTACCAGAAGTTGTGAATGGTGTGAGATCCAGGAACTCGGGAAACAGAATGCGAACTGTGTTCTTAGCAGCATAATGACCGTAGCTGAGGGATCGATTGAGATGAAGTGCGAGAACTTGAGGTGGCTATAAAGCGTCTTAGAGGCTTGGGGGCACATAAAAAGCTCAGACTTACTCTTGCGATCATAGCTTGCTTTGTCGATGCCCTGCTGAATACTTTCTCCAGCTTGACGCCCTTGATGTCCTCTTCTAGTCGGCCATGATCTAAAGCAGACTGTACCCTGAGTTCCAGTTTTCTAGCTTCCTTCACTCGTTTCTTCTTCGATATAGAGGCGGCAGGGTCTGCGTTCGCCGCTGCTGCTAACCGGTCTGCCTCTTGCCTAAGCTTCTGGTGCGTGGCCTTCATGGAACATTTGCGACATATACAATCGTTCAGCATCTCAAGTTTAGTGTATTCCGCAAGACAATCCTCCAAGTGACAGCTGGCCTGTATTCGAGTTGAAAGTATATCGATGACCAAATCAAGAAATACATACGGCATATCGCGGTACAGCAAGTTGCCAGCTGTCGAAAGCAAAGTGCATAACTGCTTCTGTGTAGCCGCACTCAACACAGCTGCGCCTGTTTGCCGTGAGCCCATCAAACACGCTCTTCCCAATCTCCTTGTTAGCGTCATTGCGGACTTGAGAAAGACCACCTAGACCACGGTCCCGCTGGCCTTCATTGTCGACTGCAACCACTTCCTTCTTGATACATTCGGAGACGAGTTGGAATAATTCTTGCGCGTCTTGATGTTCTCGAGAGGAAAAGAGGGAGTTGTGCCTGCTTCGGGAGTGATTAACGAGGGTGGTGATCATCTCGAGTGGGCGGATTGAATGATAAGCTGTGCGAGGCGTGTTGAGATCTAAAGATATCCCTGTCAAGTACACAGCTGTGGTGCTGTATAATGATACGCACCTTGGAGCAAAGCCAGAAGGGCGTCCACGACAGGTGATGCTACATCAAGTTGAATGGCCTTGGCTTGCGTGTATGAGAGATAAGGGAGTAAATAGGACAAGGAGGCCATGGCCTAATTGCACGACTGTGAATGGAAGATGATGATTTGGACCGAGTACCTTACCTGCATAGTTGAGTTCATGAAACAGTACGTTCCGGATATATTGACAAGACCGGGGTAATAGCCATCGTGGACATCATTTTTGTGCTCTAGAACTGATGAGTGTAGCAACAAACAGAGTATCACATGAAAAGAAGTACGTACGTGGTCTTGCATGCCCATTAAGCTCGATCTGTTCACTATGAGTGCGCGCTTTCTTCTTGAGTTTTTTAGTTTCTTGCTGGGTGCCGGAGGATGATGACCAGTTCCATGGAAAGTTGAATGAGAAGGACTCGAACACCATAGCTAACTGCCGGGTGGCTGATGAAGGTCCAAGGCTACTAAGTACTGCTTGGACGGAGAGCAAGACAATAAGCGGGAATAAAACGAAAATGGCAAGGGGCGTTATTTGGAGGAACAGCGGGTCTTTGAGTAAGGCGAGAGACCAAGAACGAAATTCGTCTTGAATGTTCATGGGGGGGCTAACTTTATGCTGCTTTCCAAGACATGAGCAGCGCTGGCGATGCGGCAGGTCGGGGAACACAAACCTTTATGTTGTTGACATGGTCGTTCTTCGTATCTAATACAGCCACGCAATCCAACCAAACACATGGCTACCTGGCGCAATGGTAGCGCGTTTGGCTTCGATTGCCAGCGGCACCAAAAGGTTGCAGGTTCGAGTCCTGCGGTGGTCAATTCATTTTTTTCGGTCAATAAAGTCACAAATAATTTTACATTTTCTTATCACTGCTCGTAACACTGGCTCCTATGAAACTCACATGGCCATCTTCCTATAGCTATACCCTCTCCAGACATTACTCGCCTTCCCTTTTGCTCTCCCTCATCTAAAATAATTACACACTGCTCGTCTGTTCCTTCATCCACGTAATGCCACTTCCCACATACGCCATCGCCAAACGGGTGTGGGAACAGCTCGTCATCTTCGGGCTCCGATGGATCTGCCAGGAATGGGTGGTATAGTGCTCCCCGCGGAGTAATGCGTCGTGTTGACTCAGGATGCATCACCTCCGCGAGAAGAGACAGCGCAGCTTCGACGTCGGCTCGGTGCGAATCAGCTGTTGGGGGTGCTGGTGTACTCGCACGTGTGGGGGTAGTAGAGCGTGACCGAGAGGAACTAGCGTGTCTGTAGCCGTATGATGATGAAGATGACGGAGGCGGACAGTCGAGTCCTCCAGGAGAATGTGTACTGTAGTTATTACAAGGATAATATCGAGGATCTGGCGTACGAGGTTTGAATATGTCAGGATTTTGTTTTTCAACGAATTCGCGCCAGCTGATGCCCTCCTGCGATATTGAGGGCACATTTGTCGCAAATGTTCGACCTGTACAGTACTTGTTAGATGAAAAAATAAATTAAACACAATAGTTACTATGCAGGATCGCAGTTTTTTCCATTTTCTGTCGCCCGATAATGGTAGCTATTTCCATGAGAGCTTCTATGTCATCGCTGGACTGTAGAAGAGGGAATTTTCCTGCCAGGAAGAAGAGAAGGATCATTCCAGCGGACCAAACATCGATGGCTGGGCACCACGCGTTCAGCCAGCGTGTTGGACTAAAAATTACATGCCATACCACCGGTTTGCTGACTGCACTTCAGAAGGACTTCAGGGGCCCGGAAGCCTCTCGTGCCTGCCCTGTTTGCTTTCGAAGGTGCTCTGATTCGCAGGGTCAGCAGACTGAACAACTTGCGGAAGAAAGCTCACCTTGTATCCTTGTCAGGATAACCAACGCGGTCGCTTGGCCACGAGCTTTTCTGTCGGGCTTCTCTCTGCATCTTCTTCAGGAGGTCGACATCATAGTCATTCCGACCTCTTATCTTGCCGTGAGGATGCTCCCGTGTAGCAGAGGTATGTAAGCATGCTCCGTGCGCCGGCGTCGATCCATCCATTCTCTGAAAATACCATGTTATAAGAGATACTTGAAGAGCATGTCTCACTGCTCACACTTGCGAGTCCAAAGTCGCACAGGGCACCTATGCCCGTTCGAGGATCATACAAAAAGTTGGCAGGTTTAACATCCCGATGTATGATACCCCTGGCATGAATATCGCGCAACGCACGGAACATACATCGAAAATATGCTTTGATACCAGCCATAGACAAATCTTTGTAGAATTCCTGGACTAATGTTAAAGCGTCTTCCATATGTGAACCAGTGAACCCACTCGGAAATCCTCGTTGCGGGTATATGGCATGATAGCAACCACCTGATCCTGATGTCGGAATGCGGTGATAAGCTGGGAAGTATGACGGCATCCCCTGCAGTCTTCCATGATCGAGATCTCATTTCGTATTCGCTCTGGATTGCTTGTAACATATATTCGTTTAATGGCAACAAAGACTTTGGTACCAGGAGCATAAGGAACTGATTGGTAATGTGCGGAGGATATAGGAGGATGGCAACCATGCCACGCAGTGTTGTCCCATTTATAATGGTAGGCCAAATCTATGGCCTTGTATACGGAGGAAAATGTCCCTGTGCCAAGGCGGTCGACGATGGTGTAGTCTTCTGATAACGACGGGACAGCATTATTGAGATTGGCGATTTCTAATTGGATTTCTTGTTGTTCTTCGGGTGGTTTGAGGTACAATGTCTTTTCTTCGTCGGTCTCGCCATCCGCGTCGGCATCTCCATCAGGGTCATCGTCATCGTCGTCGAGGGTGCCCATATCATGCGGAGCTTCAAAGTTCATATCGTCGGCGCTCTCCATGCTCTCGTCGAGATCCACGACTGGGAGCTCATCTGGGTGACTTGGACGCTTTCGCTTAATAATGGAGGGAGCAACGCCTTTTTTTGAATAAAGGCGTGCAAGATGATTGTGATACTCGACCATATCTTGCCTATTGAGCCCATTGTGACCGTCTTCGGAGGTGGGGGTGAAAGCACCGTTTGTATTCTGTGCTGAGACATACTCCTCGTGGTAAGCTTTGTTACGAATATCAGAAGAACCGACTTCAAGAGGATTAGATGAATGCTGAGAAAGTAGCATGGTGGCCATGGCGCATGTGGCCGATATGAGTGATGGTCAGCAAGTTCAGGCGTCGTGGTAGTACAAGGCCATCTAGATTCTAAATCTTGTCGCCACAAACGCGACAGGGTCACGTGATTAGATAAACCACAAGATAAACAATAAAAAATGACCACCGCAGGACTCGAACCTGCAACCTTTTGGTGCCGCTGGCAATCGAAGCCAAACGCGCTACCATTGCGCCAGGTAGCCATGACGTCTTTGCATTTAAAATGGCCTGTCTTCAACCATTTTGGATAGAATGACATCTCCAAATTGGCTACTGCTCAGCTGCAGCAACAACACCTCTATCATGGCGCTCAACTGGACAATGCTGGATGCGAGGCACCAACCTGTACCCTTGCGTGATGAGACCACGATCATGTCCATAGATCGTGATTCCCAAGTGGAGTTCTCCTTGACCATACCCGATGCACCACCTTCGGGCGCTGCTGCCACCGGGGGTAATGGTGGGGTGAAGAAGATGAAGGAGAGAGGGAAACTCTGGCTGACAAGCAAACGAGTAAGTTCATTTCTCCCTCCCGACGTCAACTCGATCTGATTTCGATGCGCACTAGCTGATCTTTATAGCACCCAAAGAAGGAAAGACCAAGCCGTCATTCGAATCGCTATCATTACCGCTGGACGCGATCCTGTCCAGCAAATTCGAACAGCCTTACTTTGGCGCCAACTTTGTGGTGCTTGATGTCAAGCCCTCACCGGGCGGTGGGCTTACAGACGGTACGAGCGTCGAAATCCGGTTTTATGACAGGGGGTTGTTTGAGTTCGTTAGCGTCTTGGAGAAGACGCGTGAAAGAGTTGTTTATATGAAGAGACAGGCGGCTATGGAAGACGACGAGAACTTGCGTGAGTGCTCGCTCATTCTAGATAGCATCGATTTCTCTGATGTGCTTGTGATGAATAGCTGCGTATACGTCATCCGGTTCGGCACCGGGAGCTTCGAATTCATATGCGGATACCCCGCCTGGATACGTCGCTTAAAGTCATTTTATTCACCCAGCATTATACTCTGTATCAACAACATCGGACTTTACAAGGAATATAATACGTGTGCATTTTTTTCTACCAAACTTTCAGCCTTGTCGTCCATGCACAGTGCTAGTGTTATAATATCGATGCGTTTTTTGCAATATTTGCTGACAGCAACATCCCCTCAAAATTTCGGTGGTCTATTAGTTGGTCTATCTACGCCGAGGTTCGTAGTTTTTTAGGCAACTTTGAAGTCACAGTTAAATATCCCGCTGGCTGTTATTCCAGGCGGCTAGAACAGTAGTGTTACGACTTTCAAAGTAACAAGAATGCTTAGGTATAAACAATGTAACGAACAGCCAATCTCCTGTTCTGTGGAATCGAAAGCACTCATGATGTCCCATGTTTTGGAGGTCCATCATGTTGCCAATGACCTCCGCAGAACATTCATGGTTACAGCATGGTCTACCGCGTGTATGTTGATCGCGTGAACCTGCCTTTCGTGTGTCTTTGACACTAAATCCATATATCTTGAGGTCCTCGACTCATGCGATCGAGGATGATTCTTGGTCCCGAAGTCGAATGTTTGCTGGTAACTCCTTCGAGTTGGGGGCTTTATTGGCGGAGATGTGGTCCGTCTGCCATAAAAAGGTATGTAGTAAACTATATATACGTGCTTTGAAGTTGGCCATGGTATTCCCACTAGGGCGTGGAACTGCTGGGAACTGCCAGTGCAATATATCATATCCTAAATTTAAACCATGACTTGGTTCATTCGTTATCGTCCAGGTGATCATGCTATCTGACGTGTCCAGCATCTCAATGCCAGTCTATGAACACACGGGATAAACGCGCCAACCGGATGTATTTGTCGGCTGGTGTATCACAATTCAGTAGGTGTTGAAATATGGATCGTACCTGAAGTGACGCCCATGAGTGACAGACCGCATTATCATCGAATCATATCGAGGTCAATTCATGTACCAGATTTACGCCACTTCCCGGTCGGAAGGCGTAGGTTTAACCTGTACAGCCTCCATCAGCTGGGGCACCGTGTACAGGTCATTTAATATGGCTTGCGAAAGTAAACCAAGTTAACACACATCATGAGTGTCACCAATTCCAGCACGCCAGCTGCTCCACAGGACGCAGTCCCTTCATTCAATGTATACGTCATGATTGGGCCAGTGGTGGTGGGCGCGCTCGTTAATGCCTGCCTCTTTGGCGGTCTCGTCATTCAGACTTATATCTATTATGCAAATTTCCCAAACGACCATCGAGTGATGAGGCTCACGGTCAGTGGATGTAGTATATGAATTGAGAGCACGAGTCGCTCACAGATCCCTATTCCTCCAGGTAGCAGCCATCCTGTACGTGGCTTGTGTAGCTTTTCTGCCTGGTCTACTCAAGCCAAAAAATGTATAGCGCATCGCAGGTTGCACATGTGATTTGTGTATCAGCGACACTGTGGAAGGCTGCTGTCAGCGGCTACGGCAACCCTCTGACGTTGCTGGTCTTCCCACTTGGAGCAGACGCAGCTATCCTCTTCACTGCAATTACAGGGGCACTGGTAGAGGTGAGATATTTCATCAAATTTGACGAAGATTCTGACGGTCTAACATGAACGTAGTCATCCTTCGCGTTTCGGTTGTGGAAGCTGTCGAAAACACTTATTCTGCCAATTATCTCGCTGGTACTCTGTTTATTAGCTCAATCTATCGCGCTGGTGATGACGGTGAAAGCTTTCACCATGACAAGCCTTGTAACATTCGAAATCGATGAAGACAGACTGATCACGCTTTCGCTCACCTCCCGTTTGGTTTGTGAGTTGACGCTTACGCTGTCCATGGTGTGGTACCTGAGGAAGCAGAAGTCGTCGACACGGTTTGCAAGGCACGTTATATTACTTCGAGTTCGTTCCATCGTAATGATTTACAGGACAACGACTATAATCGACCGTTTGGTTCTGTGGACTCTCGGTACGGACTGTGGAATTTCTGGTCGATATGACTTATCGTTTCGATCACCGTGCAGAAACCGGCTTTCTAACTAGGTATGTGACAAGACCTTCTTGGCGTGTTTGGGCTAATGTTATATTGAGCCTGGTCGTGGTCTTTGTCATGAGTTTC
Source organism: Suillus decipiens (assembly GCA_016695475.1). Taxonomy (NCBI): domain Eukaryota; kingdom Fungi; phylum Basidiomycota; class Agaricomycetes; order Boletales; family Suillaceae; genus Suillus; species Suillus decipiens. Next base: position 97,519 of record MU172935.1, on the reverse strand, counting down.
GTAAGAAATCCTTTCCCATCGGATGTAAAGTACCGAATTGATTTTGAAAAAGTAGTTTCTAGCAATGAAACAGAACTGTGAGTGAATTGGGATATATCTTCTTTACCGCAGAATGAACATTTTGCAGACATATGGGTAGGAATATATGCAAACCTTGCAACTGGTATGTGTCCGCAAAATGCACATATTTGAAACACTTACCTAGTCTTTTCGTCTCAGTGAATGCGAACTCGTTACTTGCATCGTGAGTTTTCTTGATTGGTTCGGTGACATGCTCACACCGTTGTAGGCTAAACGGCAGATTAATCCTCCGAGGCGTGCCGAATGTAAGTTTAAACATGAACAGTCTGAGTAGTTCCGGGGAGCGTATCCGCAACACCCAGGTTCGTAGATGTGTCGCCTTGTAATATGGTTTACTGAAGTCATGGAAAGTCTGTTGTGATCAATGTCACGCAGTCGGTCGGAAGTACTCCAGGTGTTTTCAAATACGAAGAAAACGTTGATCAAAGTCTAGGTTCAAGAGACTAGGGTAGTAACTGTAACGACAATTTAAATGATGAAGCTGTTAACCTACCGTTCGCCGATTTAGATGCCACATAGACGAGGTCATTTTTCCTTTTAAGGAGTCAACATTGCACCGTTGCAGGCGTTCTCCCCCTTGAAGACAATTGAATGCATAAGGCGTAGCGGCTGATTCGTACTAAATTGTAAGACGACGTGGATGGCTAGGGTCGGTTACTCAAGATGTACCCGCTAGCTTAAGGAACCAGGACGAACTAGAATTTATACCACCGTTGCATTCGGCGGCGTAAGTTTAGTTTGACGTCGAGCGCAGTATTACGTCAGAATCCGCTATGACAGTTGCGGTCCCCCGAAAATCCGTTACATTCAATTAGCTCAGTCAAAATGTTGACGGTAGATCAACAACGGGGCCTATGCCGTCGCACCGCCAGGGCAAGAGTCTTTGACCTTGCGGTCCAGAAGATCAAATCATACTTGTGAATAACGCTGGCATCGAGTCAGCAAGCGACGTCAAGAAGGGGTTATTAGGGTGCTAAGAATCTCGCAATGAAGCTAGCGAGGGCCGGACCAGCAACCGGGAGAACGTCTACTGGACCAATTCATCGGCTGTTTCTTCACGACTACCGCGTTTTTACCTCTTCTTAACGTCACAACACCTTGGCTCTGTCGTCAACGTCACCTCATCACCACTACTACCAGTACAACTTGAATCTCAAAGACGACTGCCATCCACTACTTGCGCAAGAATTCAGGAGGAAAACAAAGGTTAGAGTGAATAATATCACACCTGGGATTTTCCCTAAAATCGTTCAAAGTTCTGTTTTTCTAGCTGAAGCTGATGGCTTGATAGGTCGCAGATTCAACGTGAGAACTATTCTTCCTATCTGCAAGCCTTCAGCAGGTATCTCCTCGATCACCCTTGAATCACTCTCTTTCGCTTCCGTTTGCATTCTGCACGGATCATCATTCTCGAGCGTCCTTATATCGAATGAACCCCATTGCATGTCAAAGAACTTCAACGATTACGCACTATTCCACCTGGATATGATACAATAAACATTATAATGAGATAGGGGGGTACCACGGCGGTGTAATAAGTCAAGCATCGCATGTCTGTCCTACTGAATAGATAAACTACACTTTCCCCAATATAAAAATGTCCATTAACCTGGTCGATGTTGTTGACTTATGTAAACATCCTTCTTCCTATGGCCGGGGCATGATGGAATCCTCTCGGACGCCGTCATAGCACATTGTTCGTGGCACCGTATGAGAATTCTCCAATGCGGCGCTAGCACTAGCCCACGACGTCAAGTTCGGGATAAGTGATGATAACGTTGGAGTAGCTACTCTGCGAGGATGAGGGCGTGGCATGGCAAGGCCTTCCCGTGAGCTGGCCTCGTGCACGCGACTGGGCGATGTCACTGAGCCCGACACCGCCTGACTCGTCGCAAAGCTAAAATTTCTCATAGTCCTGCTGAGAGTCTGCAACACTGACCCACTGCCGGTGCTGGGCTCAGCGGGTGTACGTTGTTCGACCTGGTTCATGTACGTCGAATGAATAGACGAGTCTGAGAGACCCCGTCTATGCAGAGTACGCTCGAGGAGAGGGCCAGGAATATCATCCGCTTCATCGTGCCCTGGACTAGTACCAGCGTCAATCTCGCGTGATAAGTGTGAATTGCTCTGCTTGTGCGCGAGGGATCTGTCAATGACAATGGTCGTGCCATCGCTCTGCGAGGGCTCATCTGATTTTAATAATGTGGAACGGACACGGCGAGGGGCACGGGGAAGAACTACCCATGGGTCTGCAGCATCACTTGGGTGGGGTGCTCCTGCAAAGATGCCCATGACGCTACGTACATTTGAGTTTGACGTAGGAGGACGAGCAATAGTATCAACATGAGACATCGGACCAAACGGATGTGCTTCATTTGTAGGGTGAGCTGAGAAAGTGCTTGTCACAGACTTTCCAATACCCGCCCCCGAGAATTCGACGTTGATTACGGTAGTAGATGCAGCAAGCGCCGGGCCCAGCTTTGGCGCCGGACGTGGCTGATGAATGACTCCACGACCTCGACTTACAGGTCTAGGAGGTGATTGAGAAGGGTGACTACTCGACTCGCTTAACGATGAACCGAAGAGCTTCGAGAATGGCGCCATCCAACTTGAGCCAGGTCCAGACGCCTCCCTTTCTCTCTCCATCGCCTCAGCCTTTGCAGGGTCTAGCGCCATTTCGCTAACCCTCTGTGCTATAGAAGGTTCTAGAATGACATCATTCAGCGTGACACGTAGCTGCCCGAGTTCCTCAAACACGTCCTTGAAAAACTTGAACAGCCCACGCAGATCCTTCCGGGTGCACATGAGGGTGGCCTTCTCATCCTCCAGCAGCATGCGATACTGTGCACGCAGCTGGGTAATCTCCGTGAGGATCCCGCTTACTGTCGCGCGTGATAGGTGCTTCACGTCCGCACCACGCAGATGCTGGCGTTTTAAGCGGTTTGTCAGAGTCAGCGCATCTGCCTGCGACATGCGCAACAGGAGTGACATCATCCGTTCTAGTAGACCAGAGAGGTGTGAGGGTTGACCATCCTGAAAGGAGGACGTATCCGATCGGCCATCATGATTAAATGACGACACAAGCTCGTTGAGAGACGGCATTGAAGGCAACCCTAGCCAGCGGTCTGTCTGCACCGCCTTGGAATGCTGATTAGGATCGATGAGCAACGGTTGGTCACGATCGAGGTCGAACTCCTCCACATCGGAGCTGAAGTGAGAAGACGGGTATGGTGGGCGCAGACTGGTATACTTCGTTTCTGAGGGAACCATTGACTCTGCTGGAGAAATTGGACGCTGGCAGGTCTCGGGCGTGAGCGGCTCCTTTAAATCGCGTAAGACATCAACTGTGCTTGTGAGAGATATACTTACAAAGACACGACGAACCCTTGGCTCGGAGCTTGATGGACGTTTGACAGAATTCAGTAGCTGAGTGAATTGTGAATGGATGGTCATTTGGATTAGTATATATCCTCGTACCGAATCTCGAATAAATGACGATGGGCCACTTCCCGTCCGTGAATGTCTCGAAGGCGTATCCACTAATTTACAGCACCATAAGTTATGACGCACTGGACTTTAACATAGGATACGGACCTCGTATTGGAGGTGGAAAGTTGATGTTCTCCCCTACTTGTGATTGTAGTACTTGAAGGTCTTCTCTTGACTCGGTGAGAAGCTTATGGAGCTCCTTATTGTCGGCCTTAAGGGCCTCGTTGTCAGAGACTAGTGACTCCAGCACCTTCATAACCTCCGAGTCCTCGGTCATCACCGAGCTAGTGTGCTGAAGGCGGTCATTGACGATTTGCTACATACGTTTGCGCATGCTTACCGTGTGATGAAGATTTTCTAGACGAGAGCGGACATCTTGTAGTAAAGATTCTGATGATTCTAACCGTTGCAAGCGGCGAAGTTCGAGGTCAGCTTGCAATCGACGAACTTCAGCTTGTAGCTTATCTGTGTTACAGGCAAATAATCAGTAGAACCTGATCTGGAGACAATGAGAGAACCCTACCAGTACGATCCTTGAGAGCAGCAATACGTGCTTCTGCAGTCTTTGCCTTGTGTGCTTCACTGTCTTGCTCTTGTCTAAGGTCATCATTCTCTTGAAGAGTAGTAGCTAGTCGGGATTCAATCCCTACAGTACGTGCTTGGTATGCAGTCAGGCGTGTCACCGATGTCCGAGCTTCCTCTAGCTCCAGGAGGACAGTCTTATGTGATGCTTCAGCTACTTCACTGTTCAATAACGCTTGCGTTAACCGCTAGAATTGAAGTGTTAATACAATACATTTTGTAAGGAAGACTCCAACCTTCTCCAGGACGGCATTATGTTTCATCAGCTCGGCCACGGATGAATTGACTTCACCATGCATGTCTTGAAGTGACTCGTCCGCAAGATCATCTGAGGCACCGCGCGGCGTGTGCACGTTAATAGACTAAGACAAAATAAGCTACGACTCGGAATGCATGCTGCGATCGGGGCATTACGTACCTCATGTTGACGGACGTATGCCTCATGCCGCTGCAGTAGAGCAGAGCCGACCTCTGTGTAGACGTTTACGGACCGCTCGCATTGAAGACGACACAACGACATACCTGCACTGAGATGCAACCGTTTCTCGAGCTTCTCCTTCGAATCCAACCAACTCTTCGTCGCTAAACATTCGGTGCTACGACAACAGCAGCATACGTTCTGCTGGGACTCCGAGGACGATACTTGGGAGATATTCATCAAAGCTAGAGTTAGGTCGTCAATGTTACTACTGGCATGGTAAAGGGTGCTTGTGTCCACTGTATTTGGGGTAGCTGGAGAGCAGTCCGAGACAGTGTTATCGTGCATGTCGAGTCTAGTTGATTGAAAGTTGTGAAAGAATGGGTGGTCGTGAGGGTCGATGGGGAAAGACGAGAATATATAGTATGCAATAATTAATAGTGTATGAACGAGGTGTGCCCAGAATGGCAACAAGATTTAGACTTGGATATAGATGTCGTGGGAACGCTGCCTTACAAGGCGAATCTTACATTGATCTATCTGCCAGGCAGAGGACACGCCAGCACGGGGAGGTAAAAAATGTGAAGACCAGTGCAGCAGCAAAATCATATGTATTCAATCGTATGTGTACCCTATGTCATGGAATGACGTGGCATTAGCAATAATAGTACTAGCAATCATTGTATAATTATGTATATATGCGGAAGACGGACCTGAAACAATGCAAGTTAGAAGTACAATATGTTCATTACATGACGTCCGTGAAGAAAACGCAGTATGCTGAAAAGATTATTCCAAGCCAACAATTTTTAGAACCAGGTCGGATATCCAAGCAGCAATCTTCGACCAATGACTCCGATTGGGAGCCAAGAACTGGAAGCTCGTTGTGAGACCATCCATACCCAAATCTTCCAATTTCTGCTTCAGGCTTTGCGCTGGATTTCCTTCATCCACTGTGCTGAGCGTGGATACAGATGTCGAGTGTATGGATCCCAGGCGCTGTGAGTCCTGTGCATTGCGGAAGATGCTCGATACAGCTCTAATGATTGCAGCATTCGAAGAATATGCGAAAGCATCTTTGATCCTGTCCTGCAAGATGTCATAGCTTTCAAAAGAACCATCAGTACGAGAAAATTGATTATAAATTAGGACTTGCATGATTGAAACTGATTCGGGGTGTGTAACCCCGATATCTGCCAGCAAGTTATACAAAATTTCGGTTTCAGCATCGTCACCTTGCGCGGTGGTCAACAATGTGCTCGCAAACGAGACAGTGAGAAGTGCGGATGTGTTGTCTGTTAGAGACAGCAATTCGACGGAAACGCGAGGAACGAGAGGAGAGCGAGAAGAGTTAGGTGCTGGCAAAAAATCTTCTCCTTTACAGTCTTGTAGGAGCTGTACATAAGCCTCGTGTGTTGTGCAGAAGGGGAGCAAGGCGATGAAGTAGCCAAGCGCATCTGGACTCAGGCCCGAAGCGGAGCCATCTTCAGTTTGCTTATCACACCGCACGGTGACTGACAGCAAACTCCGCAGGACGAGCTCAGCAGAGGATCTGAGGTGATTGTGGCGAACACCCTTGAAGATAATGGCGGCGAGTGTGAAGGAAAAACTAGAGTCGAAAGAAAGACAGAGTAAGTGATCAAGTTGGCAGACAGTGTCTTCCAGGGAAACCCGGCCATCCAGTAGTACATTGGGTATCGAACTGCCCGCAAAGGCACCGTGCTTTTCCAGTGTCTCGACTGTTGCACGCATGAGTTCAGCAGCGTCTGAATAAAACGCAGTATAGCTGGATTGCAGCAAAGCGACAGCCAACCAGAAAATCTGGCAGAGATACCGGGAACCTTCGGTTAGGGAAGGTACTACTTTGCAAATGCAGCGCAGCATGCAGACTACCGCCATCGTATCGGATTCTGTGGACTGTCCTAGCGCGTTCTTGAACGCCACCAGCATCTGATACACCAGATCGTCATCAACATCGGAAGTGGCAAGAACGCCTAGGACGAGGAAGGCACGTGACTGAATGGCCGCTGGTAACTGGAATGCAGTTGATGTCGCTAGACTCATCCATCGTGCGCGCCAGATATTGAGCAGGCCTAACAAATTGTTTTGAACAATCCAAAGTGCCATGCATAAACTCACCTCTTGAGCCGGACGTCACCTCCATCACTCGGACAAGTAAACGGGTTAAAGATTCTTGGGAGTCAATCATTGCCTTGTCGTTTGGAGGATCATAATTGCAATATTCGCTGGTGTACGACTGGCGGGTGAGACCAAATAGTGTAAGGTTCTCCACTTTGATGAACTCGTCGATCAGAAGGCGCAGTTCAGGTGCACTAGCATCCTCAGCTCGCATAAGGTATACAGACTGAAGGAAGTTCATGATTACGCCATATAATGACTTGCGAACCAACGTCTGTCCTGTGCCCGCGATGAGTGTAACGATATGGAGGATGTCAGGGATGTATAGTTGATCATATGCTGCTTGTTTTGAGTGGTTGCTGGCTACAAGCGCGAAACGAGCAAGGGTAGCAATTTCGTTCCAGTGGACGTTCTCTGGCAGCGTCTTGGACGGTTTAAGGGAAGTTTTTCCAAGAGCTTTTCTTAACTTGGAAAAAATTCTTCCCCTGACATTGATAGACGACAAGGCAGCAGTTGACCTTGCGATGGTCTCACATCTTCGGGACCCAATGCCGCCGTCAGACGCAGCACGGATGAGCTCTTCGAGAACTATATAGACGAGGGTCGATTCCTGACGGCCGATTTCTACCCAGATGTGTCTATGGATCATGGAGTTTATCTACAATCCATTTAGTACTCAGAAACATTTTAACGACTTGATATGGACTTGCCTCTGAGTCCGAGATAGTGAGGTCAATCAATGAACGAACACAGTCTCGCAACTTCGCTCCCGAGTGCTCGTATAATGAATTTGTTGGATCGCAAAATTTAGGGAGGTTCTTCACCCAAGGGCTCATATACTGCAAGCAGGTGACACGTTGAGCAGCGGTGGCCTTGTCCATGCCAGAGGATATGACGGAGATAAAATCGAGCGTGAGTTTAGGTGCAAAGCCAGCTAGGCGATCACTCAATCCAATGACGAATGTAGATATGTCTCCGGGTATAATTCCCGCTATGTCGAGTTAAAACACTTGGATTAAATAATTCAAGGAGTTATTCACCTTTCGACACCATGATGGGATTCTTGTCGTAGTTCAGATATGAACAGAGAGCGCCCAAAAGGTTATAGGCAGCTCCGCGAAGTCCCTCATCTTCCGAGTCGATGTTGAGCATGCCCACATGGAGTAACGTTGCGGAAATATTGGAGAACCTGGGGAACCTATCCATACGGAAATAGCGCGTGTCCCTCAATTGACTTTTGGCGGCACGAATGGTCTGGGATATCAAGTAGATTAATCGTCGAGAATGCCTCGTAACGACCATCGATCTCACCTTGACTATGCTATCACGCTGTGGTGATGAGAAGTAAGACGTTATACCTTGCTTGCTTCTGCGGATGATGAATTCGTAGGGATCGAGGCCAGTAGATACGTTATAGACATCGCTAACATCAGCAAGAGAAACAATCTCCGTCGACTTGCAGTTTAAGTTTGGAGAGATGACAGCTGCACGGATCTACCATGCGCAAATTAGTTGTTGCCTCTTACAGTCAAGGTGATGTCATACAGAAGTAACCCGGACATGAGTGTCCGCAACCTCCATAGTCACCGGCATGCGCATTTCATGAGCTTGCCTCATGGTGACTTCTGTATAGCCTATGCTATCTTCCTCCTCCAAAGAGGCTGGCGAGGTGATGAGAGAAAGAACCTTGTATACAAATATATATAGATATTTGCTTACTTGGATATCGAAGTGCCGTAATCGTTTCCTGTGGGACATACTGCAAGAGTTCGGTAATCGACGAGCAGGCCCTTACCCCACTCGAGAACATGCTTCCTAAATAAAAATGATCATGAGTCCATCAAAAGAGGGCGAAATTGCTCCCACCCGACGAGATGTTATACATCCGCCTCAGATACTTCTGAGTGAGCGAATTAGGGTTCAAAATATAGGAAGTTAGAAAACGATGTCGGATATCAATTGGAATGAGTTGTGAGCAGGTGGTCAGCCATTGCGCCGGAATCTCAGAAGTCGAAGTGAACGAGGTACAATCTAAGACAATCTCAAACTTCCGGTCTTTGTAAGCAGGTGACAACAATGTCTATTGCGCAGACATCTTCAGTACATTGTGAATGAAGCGTTTCTAAAGTCGCGCACCTTCAGGCTATGGTACATCAACAACTCGATGTCCAGAGCTTCGACATCAATCTGGCAAACTCGCAGAACAAACACAGCAGGTAAGTTCTGTATCGATGTCAGCAACTATGCAAAGAAGAAAGGTATAAGACCGACAAGAGGAACGTCTGCGGCTACAAAAATGTCTTGGACAGACTCAATGCTGCGATGGGCACAACGACTCATCAGGTCAATAAACTCCCGGTGCTCGGTGCTAGGAAGTTTCGAGCAACGAGGAACCTCTGGAACTTCTTGTAGTTCGACAAGTAAATTGCAGAGTTGGTCCCATGCACGCCTCGCATTAGCAGTTGATGCATCTTCTTCTCCAGTGGCATTAATTTTGGCGTAACTGAGTAACTCTTTTCCGATCTTGTCCGCATGCTTGTCCAAAAAGCGATGAAGAACAATTGTGTCGGTGTCGTCGGCTGTCGTGCCCAACCACTCGGTAGACTCCTCATCAATAGCAGTAGAGGAGAATTTCTATGAATGGTAAGGCTCTTGAAATAACTAGCGATTTGAGGGACTAACATTAACTTCGCTCAGATAACGCGTGACGCTCTTGATGTTCACGGCCAAGAATTCGTTCAAGCAAAGCATGTGGGCCTCCTTGGCGAATAGCATATTGTTGGCAAGATTCTGCACGACCTTTGCTATCACCATTAAGCCCCGGCGGATGACTCCTCCATCATCTTTGGGCATCGTAACATCGACAATCTCTGGAGCGACGATCGCGGGAGAGATGAATCTGCATAGATTTAGCACTGTTTGGCTTGCTGGGATGACTGAACTGACCGAAGAAATATGAATGCACCAAGGGCAGCAAACTTTGATTCCGGCCAGACTTGATAACTAAAATTTCATCAGCCACCGCTCGCACCTTGGCAAGGTAAAACCACTTACACTGATTTCGCAAGGTGAGCACAAACTTCTCGGATCATCCTGAAAGCGACATAAGCAGACAGCGGACCCATGATTGTATGGTCACGCACGGTGGTAGGGCAGGAACCGAGGAAGTTATGATATCGAGGAAAGACAGGGCAACCAGCTCGACATTCCTCTGATTTTGTTCAAGCTTGTCTCGGTTAGCCTTAGCGGGGTCCAGATCATATGCGTGACCTGCGGGCATGGATGTCATAGTCTTGATTAGGGGGACAATCAGACCCCGCAAATAGTTGTACCCGTGTATCCGCGCAAATGCTGAGAGGAATCGAGTGCACGTCGAGTTCCCTCGGAAAAGCTCCGCCTCGCTGGCTGTGGAGTTCTGTGAGTGTTCGTTTTTGAAGTGCTAACGATTGACTTACAGGTATGAGCTATTTCCCGATCAATCATTGTTTTTAACAAGGCGACGAGTGAGGTTCTCGTATCGAATATGTTCATTAACACGGAGATCATCATGTCGACCTCATTGGCAGGACAACACTCGCATATTACCATCGCAAGTACCATCTATAAAGGTCGTTAATATCGATCATGATACAAGAAAGATAACCCCTACGTCCGATCCTTTGACAAGCTAGATATTCGAGTTAGCTATGCTTTGAAGAAGGCACGAGAACACACCTCTTGCAGTTGATCTCGGTGTGCTTGCAATTCAGGGTTTCCTTGCGCCTCGAACTTGGTGCCTTGCCCAAGCACTCGAGCAAAGACGTTGACAAAGATGGTTCGCTTTCTCATATCGCTATCATATGCAGAAGCGATGCAGTGTTTGACCGCGTTCTCCGAGTTTGAGGTGACGAGGTGCGAGAGGCCTGTAATGACCAAATCGCGAATGTCGGCCTCTTTCTGAGAAGCTTGCATTTTCTGAAAAAATATCAACTACTGATGAACCGGAATAAAACCATGGGAATCCACCTTCTGTAGAGATGGGACGTCTGATGTACTGTCAGGCACCTTCAAATTGATCAGTCTCATTCCCAAACTGATATCACGAACGACTTACTATGGGGTCAGACTGGCATATGTCCAAAGCTCTCAGCAAACAATGGGAGTATCGGATGAACAAGCGTGACACCACATGTCCAGAATCATCACCATCATTGGAATTATCGATCGGCTGGAGTTTCAAGCGTTCAAGGAGCTTGACGACTGTGCGAAGAGATGCGAAGTTCAACTCGTACTGAAATTGAACAGCTTCGGGGTCGGTGTTCTGAGATATTTGAGTGATAACCTGTAACCCAGAGCTGAGTGGACGTACCGATGTTGGATCCTGGAACCAATTCATCACGATATCAATGATGCGATTACGCGATAAGTCGTCCTTGCGCAAGGTCAACGTATCCGTGCGGTAGCAAATGCTATCGCAGAGGGCGCAAAACTTGACCCGAATCCGATATGACACTGGATCGCTGAAACGTGAGATAAATCCGACAAGGATATGCAAGATCGACCCGAGATCAATACTGAGAGCTTCGTCGGGTGGCATTTGTGCATTCTCGACAAGTGATTTCAAAACCGAGATTAACTACAGAAAATGATTAATTCTGGATAATAATTGCCAATCAGAAACTCGTACCTGATCTAAGAATAATCCGTATTCATCCTTAAATTCCAAACCTGCTCCAGCCGTAATGTTCCGTGTGATCCTGGCAGAATGACTGCGTCAGATTTGCAAGAATAATGCTATGAAAAATGTACCCACTCGTCAAGATGTCTGAACAGCTTTGAAAAGAGACGAGGACTAAGTTCGGACCCAAGAGCTTCACGCGCAACTTCCCGAACGCGAACCATGTCGTCAATAAGGGCACCAGTCAGGAACTCGATGAAAATAGCAACAAGGTCTGCCGGGTCTCTCAGTGAACGCATGTCATCAAGCAAAAACTCAGGAGGGACCACAGCAATTAGGGCACCAGGATCATGCTTTTCTTGCACAGTGACGCCACCGAAAGCGGCCAGGAACAATGTGAGGTTTCTCCATTGAAAGAATTTGTCCTGTGCGAATGTCAACTCTATAAACGCAAATACCTCGGAAGTGAAAGTACCTCGAGAGACATGAGCTGCTCATGCTTGCTCAAATGAGAATCGTCAAAGGCTGCTGCTGCGGCCAGGGAATTCTGCCCGATAAACTCTGAGAGCGCACTCCATCTATAAAAGCACTCCTCCCAAACGGCGATGTTGATAGGCGAGGAATTCGCGACCAGACGCAAGAGCTTTCTCACACGTTTCTGCTCTCTGACACGTCCTGCAACAAAAATTACACCGAGAATGGATTGAAAGGGAACGACACGCACCAACGATGATGACGCTGGGGTCACCAAGCTGCTCGTATATCGGGTTTCGCTTCGAGCGTTCCTCCTCAGTGAGGCCATGGTTGACAGGAGCTCCAGGTTGCCGCTCGGCTTGTGCGATGAGACGAAGGCCTTGCGCAGCAAGTTGCGAGACATCACTGCTGACTGATGTAAGGGATGCTAAAAACGCGATCTCGCACATAGCAAAAGCTGGTACGCGGTCTTCGTCGAATTGCATGCCATGAGCATGGTTATCCTACATATGAACATCCATAAGGTGGCCTATATGAACGAAAGAAGACAATTCACCTCGCTCTTCCTGTGGTAACATTCGACGAGCTGATGAGCGACGTGTATCCACAGCCTCTGGCTATCAGGATCGAGCCTAGTCATCAGCAACCTCTTTGCGATGCCCATTAACGACATCGGCCTACAAATACACGTCAGCAAATTGTGAAGTGTAAGTAATCATTATACTAACATCGCGTTTTTCATCCACCTTTCGATCATCTTGTAGTGAGGGTCAGTCGGAGGCATCTTAAAGAAGAGATCAGTAAGATGTTGGTGTGACGTCGCGGCCGATATTTTGACGGCTGTATCAGTATCTGAATCGCGGACCCGTGCAGAGATCGAATCCCAGCCTTCTACATCTGTGTCTTCAACATTGGCGATATAGTAATCTGGCGATGCCCGCAACAGTGCAAGAATGGAGAGAAGCATGAGGTCTTTGTCGATCAGCGTTTCGGACGTGAAGCGCTTGGCCTTGGGCCGAGACGCTGCACGACGAATAGCCCCAACACTGTCGTATTCACTGAGTCGCATAGAAGAAGTCTGTACGTCAAGGCGATTAGCACGACAAGCAGTTGCAATATCGCAGGTACATATTTACCTTATAGATGCACCTCAAACGTGGTGAGATGGCGAACTGGAGTTTCTCCAAGGATTGCTGCCACGGAACACGGGGTGCCTACAAACAGGATCAGAAGATGTAAAAGTGTCACTGTATCCATAATACAATACCTCTATTGACAAGGTGGTAGCAGCCTTAATAGCACAAATCTTTACTGCGTCGGACCGCTCAGGCTCCAAGCAATCCAAGAACAACGATATTGATTGATCTTCTGGCATGAAACGGAATACAGCGACGAGCGCCTCAGCATAGGTGGCAACGTCGATTTCATCAAAGGAGTCCCAGAATGGCTTCTGCCCGGGTGACTTCTGCAAGGTCGACTGCGAAGAGTTAGCAATGAGACAAGGATGGATTATAAAATGTCACCATTACCTTGATTTCATGCGAGATGTCTGCCGCAATATGTCTGAGTGGCATTTCGCCATCGGGCGATATCCGAAATCCAGCTCTACACATGTCGATTGCACATACGAAAGAGACATCAGAGAGCTTTGAATTCGTGTTCGAATGCCTGAGTAAGTCCTCTACAAAACGGATATCCTTTGTGAAAGCGGTGAGATCAGGTTATACATCACTTCACATCAAGCTCACCTTCCTGTGGCTGGATTTGTGAGTGGGAAAGTTCGTGGAACGACTCTCGACATCAATCTGATAATCTGGCGATAGGCGCTCAGCAGCGAGACAAGCAAGGACGGTCAATGTTGGCCAAAGCGCACGCTCCCGGCCAGGTTCATTCGCGGCGTGCAGGAGGTCGAAGACGCGTTCTGGTGCGCCCTCGAGCCTCCCTCTTGATCTTACTGCCTCGTTGTACTCTTGCGGGCACATTTCAATCCAATTCCAGATTGCCATACGTAATGGGATGGCAACCGCTGTCTGAGCTTGTCGTTTCATGTTCACAAGAAGAGACGAAAGCTCATGCAGAACTTGGACGAGACGCGCTCTGTCCATCGCGCTATGTGTCATGAGCTGCAGATCGATCGTGTCGGGGTTATCCTCCGTTGTGTTGGCGAGGAAGTGGATCTTTTGACGTATTCGATGGAAGACAACTAACCAGTTTGATGCGGAAAGATGATAAACGATTCTTCCTGCAAACTTGCTGATAAGAAGATTTAGTGCAAGTGCAGATTTCACAAGCGCCATATGAGTTCTCTCGAACTGGAACGTGCGGCCTAGTTGCCAGTGTCCTGAGGTTGCACTGCCAGCTGAATGGAATGACGCGGACGAATTCCTGAGCTTCAGGATCGGCTTCGGTCCATGAGATATGTGCGGAGGTAGTGAGGGGCCATTGTTTCCCGTGTAATCGTCGAATGCCGATGACTCTGTCGGTAGATCCACCGACTCGAAATCGTGCAATGACGCATCAGGAGACAGATTTGAGGATGACATGAGTCGAGCTTCCGGCGGCGCTGTCTGACGGAGGTAGAGAACCATCACACTCAGGATATAACGTGCACAATTGTCATCCAGAGGATAAGCCTCTGTCCACGGAGGTGGTGTTGATGAGAATTCAGTGGAAGCCTGCCGGATCTTCTTGCCTTGCTGACTCGATGACAGTATTGGCGATTCAACATGACTGCCGTTCTGGGGTTTAGGCCCGCGACAGGAGTGCGTATCATCCTGTTCGTGTCGATGATTCCATCTTGATGTCATGCATACCGACAAAATCTTCAAGATGAATAGTTGAGACTGTAATGCTTCAGTCGTCATTTGCCCGTCTGCATCAACTTGCTGTAATAACACGCATATAAGCACCCACCCTGCACCAGAAGTCGTAAAAGTACCTTTGCGAGTCGTTCGAGTAGTTCGCTCAGCGACCAAGCTATTATGTCTAACGAGTCGTGAGCGATCTCCACTAATGCGCATACCGCTCTCTGTGTTGCAGGATCCGACTCGACGATATCCAGAGAAAGACCAGAATGGATTGGTAGCTTTTGTGTAATATGACAAGTCAGAGCTGATCAGATGGGTAGATAAGTGACCTACTTTATTCTTTATCCTGTTGTTGATGAGGGCCTGTACTACCATCTTCTGTTGCGGAGTAGTAGACGCGCCCGAGTAAGCTATGGAAGGCGGGTGGATTGGTCCGCCATTTCCTGTGAGAATATGGTGAGAGTCGTTGCTTCTATGGGCTCTGTTTGAACTCTGAGCTGAGTTTCCATGGTCTGCTGAAACAGATAGACGGCGGATAGGCATGGCTTGATTATGCCCACCGCCAATACTAAGTTAAAGCAGTTTTTGTTCGGTGTGAGCTGTGTTTTTGAAATTGCTACCCGCTCGTTGCAGTGCAACCAAAAGTTCCGGTGTGTGCTTACATAAGGCTCAGGGATGAAAATCATGTATCATTACATAGTATGCCGTAATGCCGCCATGATGGATTCACAGGCAACTGTACTAGTATTATAATGGACATTAGAATATAGGTTAGTCCAGGTTGCAGGTAAACTTCCTCAGCGAGACAGGTCACTGAATGAGATACGAGGTACTACCATCATACAGTAGTAATATAGACATAGTACCCATCTAAGTATGACCTAGCCTGGTAATGACAGGTAGCTGGTCGCAGCAATAGCTGTAAGTGTGGGTTACGAAACCTGTTGTGAGTATTATTTGATGCAAAAGTCACTATCCGCACTGCTGTAGACAGGATGAGACCACAGTTTCCAACCAGATTTTCTACAAATGGTAGCCTAGTAGCAATTCAAGGAAGCCGACGAAAGCGGGCCGCCTTACCATGATTCGCCGGAGACGAAGGGTCCGAACTTCAGGTTAAAGCAGTTGTGGGATTAACAAATAGCAGAACGCTGGCAATCCCATCGAATTCATCATATTTAGATGTAGAGGGAACACACTGCAAGGTAGTACATAATGAACGTTGACAGAGAAGCCGACTCGGAGGGTACATATCAGGAGAGCGCACCGCTGGTAAGGACTTTGGGCGCCTATCAGGGACACTGCCACGAAAGCATAAATATGGACCCACATTAACTTCCGGAAGACACTCACTGAATCAGCCTGAGCTTCACAGAAGGACCGGACTAACGTTTTTCTTGAACATTTTTCATTGTTCGAGGTGGCTATTGTTACCTGGATTAGGTGAGTGGAACGTATGCTGTGCCTAGCGAGATGGTATCACTACCAGTGATGACTTGATCAGATGCTAAAAGCAAAGAGTAGACTGCAGGTACGTGTGATCCTCCATGCACGGATGTGTCGAATAATGGGTATTTTGGTTTGTTCGACAGCAGTGACCAAGACATCGGTCCAAGGTCCACGATCATTAGTGAAAATGAGTCTCAAACGCTAAATTGTACTCCGCTCGGTGACCATTATACTGGCCCAAAGCTGATCAGACATACTAGTACAATCTTTACTCTGCCACGAGA
Organism: Suillus decipiens; assembly: GCA_016695475.1. Lineage (NCBI taxonomy): Eukaryota > Fungi > Basidiomycota > Agaricomycetes > Boletales > Suillaceae > Suillus > Suillus decipiens. The sequence continues at coordinate 81,139 of MU172935.1, read as the reverse complement.
CTTCCAGTACGTCCATTTTTCCTATTCTCATCGACGTGCTCGAGTGCTCGACGTACTCGTACTTGCCATCTATCTTACAAGACACTAAAACAATCTTTGTTGCACTTCGTCTTGCATTGCATCGCTATCAATCAGTCTTATTTTCTACTTCTATTGCTCTCCTGCAGTCGTTTTTTACTCGCTTTTTCTTTCACATTTTTTTCAGAGCACCTGCCTTCTGCTATCCACTTTTTGCTCACCGTTCACAGTTTCCTACTTTCATTCGTCCTTTCATCTCCCCCTCGTCGTAATTGTGCGCGATTTCCTATTAGTTGTTTCAGACTTAACTTACCTCCTGATTAACGTTCAGATATGTCTCGTCTTGACTTTCACGACTTTAGCTATCCTCCTGGTGTTGCATACGCTCGTTCAGCCGCCGAAATCGATCACCATATAACCAATCACTACCCTTCCAATTCTCCTACTCATCCTGCGTCAGGAGATCGACACATGTCCAACGGATTAGGTGTATATCTTCCCAGCTCGAGCAGTTCGGCATTAATACCCCGCTCTATTGGTATTCACCCAGACAAGGAATACAGCGGTATTGGAATAATCCCAGAAGCATTTCAAGTCGCCCCAAATAGACATACGTCTACCCAACACCTCTCATCTTCTAACCACCACCGCCCTCCTCCCATCCCCCATAACAGCTCGCCCGCCGCTCTCTCTATAAACACCAATTACTACAACGCCCCCTCCGACGCTGAGCGTGAAGGGTATCTCCATCACCAGCTTCAATCGTTTGCATCGTCCGGCGATCTTGCTCTGCCCGCCAACTCCAACTCCGGCCCAAACCTCCTACGTTCTACTCTCTGGTGGGGCGAACTCGAACCTTGGATGGACGAAGAATACGCAAAACAAGTTTGTGCTCTGATGGGTTGGGACCCAGTCACCGTCAAAGTTCCAAACGCCGGCCCAGACGCTGTCGCTCCAACCAACAACTCTGGTTACTGCTATCTCACGTTCCCCTCACCAGCTATCGCTTCTTCCGTTCTCAACCAAGTGAACGGCGGCGGGAGTGCGCAACCAGTCACGATGCCTAACTCAAATAAGCCCTTTGTTCTTAGCTGGGCTTCTTCTGCTCCCATCGGTCCAATTGCGTCTTCTTTCCAAACAACAACTGGTGTAATTGTTCCTACGGCACAACCACAGTTCCCGAAGGAGTACAGCATATTTGTTGGTGATCTTGCGCCCGAAACATCCAATTCAGACCTTGTAGCCGTGTTTCGGAATCCTGTTCTTGGCCTCCGGAATGATCGTGAGCCCAAGTTCATTCGACCTTTCTTGAGTTGCAAGAGTGCCAAGATCATGCTCGATCCTGTAACTGGCATATCGCGAGGGTATGGCTTCGTACGGTGAGTCTGTTGTGCAACGAAACGAACGAACTCATAGTCCCTTTCACACACAGATTTACCGAGGAAGCGGACCAACAGCGTGCACTGATAGAGATGCATGGCCTGTACTGTCTTTCACGCCCAAGTCAGTCATCTTCGTGTCTTATTTCTGGCAAGTTGACAACCTGATTCTTTTTCTAGTGCGAATATCTCCTGCCACGGCCAAATTCAAGCCGCCTCCTATGCCGACGGACCTTCCACAAATTCAATTTCCCGGTTCCCCTACTTCTGATCAGCGATCAAACCCGGCGACTGTAGCCGTCCCGCTTGGTGGTCAGCCCAGGAGCGTCTCTGCACCTATGGCAGCTTCGACGAGCGCTGGATCTTCTTCTTCGTTGGCTAGTGTGCCCGTTGGTCCCTCCGTTTCGGGTTCAACGTTGAGCGGCTCGAGTTCTATACCTTCCCTCGGATCTGAGACCAGTACAACCGCGTCTTCAGGAGCCTTGTCTTCGATGTCGTCGGATGAGATGCTCGGTCTCTCCGCTAATGTCCTTGCCCTCGCCCACCAGTATGCCAACGGTAGCTCTACTACTAACGTTAAAGGCATCGCTCCCTCTGCTTCGATACATGACTCACAAGATCATTCCGTGGCACCGCGGTACATCATCTCCGAAGAGTCGTGGAAACACCATGCCCAAGCGCGTGCTATCCTTGGCAACCTCATCGGACCGAATGGCGAGCAGCTCACTTCTACCGACCCCTATAACACGACTGTTTTTGTCGGTGGGTTGTCGCCTTTGATTTCTGAAGAGACCTTGCGGACGTTCTTTACTCCGTTCGGCGAGATTCACTACGTGAGAGCTTTACTTTTACACTATTGGTGAGATGCTAATGTAGCCGTATCTGTGCAGGTGAAGGTGCCTGTCGGCAAACATTGTGGTTTTGTTCAGTTCGTTCGAAAAGCTGATGCAGAGCGTGCTATCGAGAAGATGCAGGGCTTTCCTATCGGGGGTAGTAGAATTCGACTGAGTTGGGGTAGAAGCCAATGTGCGTCCTCGTGTGTTGTGACACGCCCAACTGACTAATATCTATATCGTAGATAAAGCTGCGCAAGCTGCTGCTCAGGCAGCCCAGGCCGCCGCACTCCAGGCTCAGTTCCAGGCTCAGATGGCTTCTGCACAGGGCCAGGCTCCTCAGAGTCAGATGACACCAGAGCAGGCGATTCAACTCCTGCAAAGACTTGGTTTGTCAGGCCAAGGTCAACCGGGCGGTGGAAGTGATGCATCGAACCGCAATTACATAGACGCTGCGAAAGGCAGTGGATATTCCGAGGAAAAATTAAGGTCGCTCATCATGAACCAGCCACTCTCTGACAGTCAACTGTCGTACGATGCGTATCCACGCCCGCCATCAAATACAAGTTCTGTGGAACACCATAGATCACATCTCACATCCTCGTTCTCTCCTTTCTCCCCGGAACCGAATATGTACACGCGGAGAGGTTCAGACAGCTATGATCTGCTGCCCCATTCCATGAACCACACGTCACGCTATGATGGCATCATGGAGTTCAAGGCTGCGACTACCAATTCCAATGAGAGACCCGTTCCTCCTGTACGTACGCCAAGTGGATCCCAGCGTTACGTTCCGTTCCTGGATGGCTCTGCCAAGGCATTTGAGGGTGGGCGTTGCATGACACGCCAAGAACCAATCTCTCGGCCGAATTCCAGTCAGACATCATCACAAGGACGCTCGAGTCAATACGATGTGCAGGAACACGATCCCATCCACGATCTTAATGGCACGCTTGCAAGCCTGGATTTGGACCAACACCACACGCATCCGTCGTCGTCGTCATCTTGAGCAACGTTGCTCAGAACGGTCCTCGCCTCCGCTTCGCGCCGCAATTTAAATCCCTTCTTTTTGATTTCGCTGCTCAATTTCATCTCCTTGTTTCGTTTTGTTTGTCCATCTGCCTTGGACCACGACACACTATTACATTGGATCGTGAACTGGGTTATGCTCCTATCGTCGGTTACCCGTTGTTCGCTCTCGAGATGTGCCTCTATTACGATTTGTTTCGATTCCCTCTGCTACCCTCTCCTCTTCCGTCCCCATCTGTTTTTGATCTGTCTTTATTACGCTTGAGTTTGTGAAAGAATGAAGTTTACATACGTCCTGTCTAAAGTAGTACCAGCCAACAAATTTTACTGTAGTTACCCACTTCAGTTACTACCTTTACCTGTTCGTCCTATACTGCTATGCATGAAGTAATTGTTCCAGTAGGATCCTTGCATGCATACGTTAAATCATCGAATAACATTAAGGCATTTCAATGGACGGAGAGTTAAAGTAGACAAAAGACGTTAAGTGGTGAACAAACAGGGCTAGTAAGACATGCATGGGTAGATAAAGCAATAAATCGGGAACCGTCCATTAGAGTCAAAATAAGAATAAGTAGAAAATCATACATCTGCAATGCTAGCTAGAAGACCTGCACGACCTGTGCCGGAAAGAGAATCGCCTAATTCGTCACGCAATCCAGATCCAGAAGCCTCAGCATTACTGCTGGAGCCGAGTCTACCAACAACATCGCTTTGGAGTTGCATAGGAACGAAAACGACCTTGGTGTTACCAGACTTGGCCATCTGCTGTAGAGCCTCCAGCTGACGTATTTGCATAGCAGCTGGTGATGCGAGGATATCGGCTGCTTGGCGCATAAGGCGAGCAGAATCAACTTCTGCGCGGGCTGCAATGACTTTGGACTCTCCGATACGCTTTTGCTGTGCAGCAGAAGACAAAGAAGCGGAGACTTCGGGGCTGAAAATGATATCCTTGATCAGGATACCTTCAATGGCAACACCCCATTTGTCGGCAACGTCTCCGACAATCTCAGCAATCTCGAAGGCGATAGCCTCGCGCTCAGTTACGACACTTTGAACTGCGCGAGCACCAACAACGTGCCTCAGAGTGGTTTGAGCACGTTCGATAAGCGCCTGACGTAGGTCACTGATGCCAAAGGCAGCACGGTAAGGGTTCACAATCTGGAAGTAGATGACAGAATCACTGATGATGCCAAGATGATCAATTAATGGAGATGAGATATGAATGTAAACTAGCGCACATTTCGACATTTACATTATCACGAGTGATGACGGTTTGCCTGCCAATTGCACTGATTTGAATTTTGACGTCGACAACACGCAAGTCTTCCGTGCAGACATTGACTTGTACGAGACCAGGGTCGACGGACTTGTAAAAGTGGCCGAACCGTGTGACCAGACCGACCGAACCTTGCCAGTGAAGTCTCAGTCAGAACATGATTTGAACAAATACTGAAGAGTGTAGTACGTACCTTGCTGGACATTTCGGAATGGGTTGGGGAAAGGGCAACAAGGAATAGCACCACAGAACCCGACACAGGTGCCAAGACCTTGCAGGAATGATCCATAGAAGCCATGAGTGACCTACGCTAATGTGAGAAGAAAAATGTCATATAAGCGAAGGGACTAACCTCCCCAGTACCGAGGTCTTGAGCATACGAAGGCTAAAGAAGAGATGTCAGACGTCATGATCCAGTTTGCCGTCATATGGTGTTATTAACCTGCATCTCGCTGCGTTTCAAAGGCTGGACGTTGATCATATGGTTCTTTCCAGCAGATTCTGGTCCGTTCCTCCTCGATGCAAACTCGTCTGTGACTTCAGACATGATGAGAATGCGTTCAGCGCAATATCTGGCTGAAACAGGCTGTCGACTTACCATGAGGGGCGTTGTGGTCAACTACATTCCCACCAGAAGCGCTGTCGATAGGAGAGGGCGCACGATGCTTGCGGTCTTCGTCGCTCGACATTATGTTACAGGCGAAGTTTGAGATAACAAACTGTTGAGTGAACTTTTGAGGGCCTTCGGATGCGAGGATTTGAAGGACAAGGCGTGGTTCAAATGTTCAGGTGTGTCTTATGACCTATTTTATAATTGCGCAGTCACCAGCCGATCCAGTACTCCTCAGTATAATGAGTTAATATTAGCACGACGCAAAATTGACGCAAAAAAGAACAATTCGGATATTCTGCGTAGGTCTTTGGTACATAATATTATCGGCTCAAGGTGTCCAAGCATGATCAGTACCTTGAAACTGGACAGACACAGCCCAATTGACAATCGGTACATGCACGTGCACTGGCATATGGATATACTTATACACTGACCTCCATGAGAGATTTCGCCTTTTCTGAATCGGAACTTGTCACCACCCGTCGGGGCTGAATTCAACAACGGTCAACGTTACATAGTACTCCACCCATCTAGGCTTACTACGTTATTGTGACTTGGTACTAAACTGAGTTTAAATTTATCAAGCGGCTTGAGCGTGCATCCAGGACGACTACGGGCTCAACTCTACGGAGCCTAACATACTTCATCTAGCAGCTTCTAGCCCAGGCCCAATGACAAGTTCAGCCAGAAAATGTTGGCTTATGAAAGCCGAGCCAGATTCCCGTATAGTGAAGGGCAAAGATGTCAAGGTGTGTGTTTTGTTCCAAGAGGTGTTCCAAAAACACAAGCGCTCAATATAGCCCGCTTATATCTTGCGCGTGATATAGTTCAGCGTGGATGACTTTGAGACCGCGAGGACGACGCCGTGGGAAGGAGTGCGAAACTTCGAGGCACGTAACTTGATGAAAGAAATGTCCATCGGTGACAAGGTGTGTGTCCTCTGACCCTAGTTTAGTTTTTCATTGAGCTCGTCGGGAAGATATTATTTTATCATTCAAACTGTAAAAGTCCTGGTTAGTGAGTGATCATCCTTGCAAACTTGACCTTAATGTGTATAAATGTAGGCATCGCTGGGTTTGCTGAGGTTTACTTTCCACTGTTTTCTTTCTTGCCTCTCATACTTACTCCTTCTCATAGGTGTCGAAGGAAGCGTACCCCGACTGTATGTTCTAGATATGACAATATCCAAAACATTTTTCTGATCATCGGGCTTGTACTTATTTACAGACACGGCATGGGATAGGTTCGATTTAACATGGGTTTCACCACGCATTTGCCACACTGACGATCTGTTCTTTAGTTCTCATCCCTACTTCGATCCGGTAAATTTGATACAAATTATAGTTTGTGCGCAGTATTGAGCCATATCCTCGGATATCGATATTCTATTAAGAAAACTAAACAAGATGATCCGAAGTGGTTTATGATTGATGCTACATTCGTGTCTCGCGCTGAACATTTTGTCCCGCTATCTCTTCTCCGTCACATTGCAGAATCGGCGGAATCGGACCCGCCAGATGAAATTGCTTATATAGGCACGGATGGAGTGAAAGTTGTAAAAGGTACCGAGACTTGTGATTCCACTGCCCCACAATGACTCATGATATGTTTCTCTATAGCGATGCCCCTAGTCACACGTGGACGTTTAAGCGTTCAGCGGGTCAGCCAGGAATGTTGGGGGACCATCCAGATGATGTCAGAAAAAGGTGGTTGGGAGGAAATGACATTTGGGAAGAAAAAACCAAGTACATCAAAACGCCCAGGACAGGCTGCCACAAAGAGTTCTAAGGCGAAGAAAAGTCCAACGAACGTCAACAGTGGGGAAGTCGAGGCAAAGGTTGATACCAATGAAGAACCCGACATAAAACCAAAGAAAGGCAAGAAAAGGAAAGCATCTGATGTTGACGCTGGAACGCGGGAGGTACATCAACGACGCTCCGTTCGGACTAAGAAGGGGGATTGAGAGAGATGTCTACGATTATGCTGTATATGTCACTCTGGTCCTTGCATCTGGTAGATCAACTGCGGGCACAGCAAGGTACAGTTCAACGCGTTATTGTGCAGCCTGGGCGCCATTTATGCTATTCATTTTGGTGATTTGCATAACTATTACTACTATTCGGTGTCTATGCTCTGGAATAGGATGTGTCAACTCGCGATTCGATCCATGGGAACGCTTAGGTCATCCACGGTACCACAACTTTCTCGCGATCCGCCGAGGAGTGATGTCATGGATTAGCCCACGCCTCTTGCTGAGAAACCAGGCAATTGTCATGTATAAGGGTGAGTAATTACATTTAGGAAGTGGGCGGAGTTAATCGACGCCTACATGATAGTACATACTGGCAAACGCGGGGTTGCACGACTTTAGTTAGCTACTAGAATGCGCACGAGACCCGGCGCTCATGGATACGACACTGAGCAAAATGCGCGTTGATGATGACAAGGGATCCTTCGTCCTGACCTTCTCTGTAGCATGACACCGAACCGCAAGCCTGCGGCAACTTAAGCCCGGAGTCCTGTTTCTTGATCAAGTATCTTGCCAATACGCTCTGACACCTTGTCCCGCTCAGATTATCGTATACTTCAGTCGATATCCCGAGTTCAACTTTGATGGCAAGATCGCCGAAAGCACGACCGTGATCAGACTCTTACCCAGTCGGCGGTGTGTAGAGAGCCTTAATCCTAATAGCCACGGACCAAAATACAACCACATACTAGCCCCGTAAGTTTTCAACTTAGGAAGTTTCGTGAGTCGTCAAGTGGAGTTAAAGACTCCTGGCTAGTGTGGTTGTCACAATAGAATCGAAATATATTTCTCTTGGATTAGGCAGTTTCGAAACATGCTGAACTACAGTTTTTTCTATCTGAACGCACTTTCAATGTCATTCATTCATGGATGGTTTCTTTAAAAGTTCACCGCAACTGGTCTTAATCAGGTGGTTGCCACAACAGAATCAAAATCTGTTTCTCTTGGAATGTGCAGGTTTGAAACCTGCCGACGACAAGGTTTTTTTCTATCGAAAGACGCCTTGATATTCACTCATGGACGACTTCTTTAGAAGTTCACCGTGACTGGTCTTAGCCAGGAGGTTTCCATAACAGAATCAAAATCTGTTGCTCTTGGACCGTGCAGGTTCAAAACCTGCCGCGAGGTTTTTTCTATCAGAACACACTTTGATGTTCACTCATGGATGGTTTCTTTGGAAGTTCACCGTAGCTGGTGTTACCCTGGTGGTTGCCACAACAGAATCCAAATCTGTTTCTCTTGGACTGTACAGGTTCGAAACCTGCCGACGACAAGGTTTTTTATATCGGAACACACCTTGATATTCACCCATGATGGTTTCTTTGGCAGTTCATTGTAACTAATCCTGGCCTGATGGTTACCACAACAGAATCAAAATCTGTTTCTCTTTCCTGTGTAGGTTCGAAACCTACTGATGACAGCGTTTTTTCTAACGTAACTGGTCTTAGTCCCTGTGCGAATTGTTCTTGCAACATTAATATTTACTCCATGGCGAGTTGTGTCGGGACACCTTCGAAACACTAATTATATTGTGCTCTGCGTAAATCCCCTCCTGAGTCCTCTCGCACGGTATACAATCTCGCTGTCAGTTCAGTTACGTTGGCGAAGGGAAGCAGCGTGAGCACGTTATTAAGAAATACGCTCGTCTCACAAACAAAATTGTGAAGTTCGGAGTCCGCAGACCTTGCGATTTGACCGAGAACCTGCGAACCCCTTGAAGCTGCTCAGGAATACACGAAGAAACAACCAACGGAGGCGGAATTCGAAGTTTGCGAGTCAGTTCATGGATATCCAAGGCAAGTGTAACGCCAAGGAACCTTCACCGGGTCTACTGCAATCAAGATAGTGACCCGTGTCTAAGATGCTTATAGCTTTCAGAAGGTTTGGTTTAGACATATGTTCCACCTTGGTGAACAATGATTGCGATGATCTAGACACACCCTCGTATGTGCCCCGACAGCAAAGAATGTTCAGAGTATCAATAGGTCTCTCTGCCTGCAATATTCTTCCTGATCATGAGTGCATTCTAAATCAGTGATCAGTGATCACTACAGATACTCTGTGCAGTGGCCCACAGATCAGCGCCTGATAGTGCAGACACGTCCAGAGATATCAATTCATCCAATACGCAATTGACTAACCAGGAACTACATAAAACTTGCGGCAGCCTCACGACACACAATATAACTACTATTTCAAACGTATCCGAAGGCCATGGAGTAAATATTGATGTTGCAACAACAGGGGCCAAGACCAGTTATGGTCAACTGCTGAAGAAACCATCCATGAATATCAAGGTGTGTTCCGATAGGCAAAAACCTCGTTGTCGGTAGGTTTCGAACCTGCACAATGCAAGAGACACAGATTTTGATTCTGTTGTGGGAACCACCTGCCTAAGACTAGTTATGGTCAACTACTAACGAAATCATCCATGAGTGAATATCAAGGTGTGTTCGGATAGGAAAAACCTTGTCGGCAGGTTTCGAACCTGCACAGTCCAAGAGAAACAGATTTTGATTCTGTCATGGGAACCACACTGGCCAAGCTACTTTAACTCTTCCACTTGACGAGACCTCAAAACTTATGAATTCGCCCCTGATTAACACGGAGATGACATGATCAATAAAGTCCGAGTCTGAATGTCTACGAAATAATGAAACTGCCCCGACGAGGGACGAAGACTGAGATAATTTTAATTCGCCATCATCAGCAGCAGGTTCAATATGATCGACATTACCACTAAGTATACTACATGATGTTTCTAGATAAGGGAATCAGCAGATATTAAAAAACGAGGATAATGAGACACTGTCGCCACCTTGAATGCCAGGCATAAGAGGATTGAAGACGGGAATCTCGTCTTCCCACAAAATGGTGGCCACGCAGCAATCCAGTTCATCCCAAACACGACATCGAAACCGGTAGCCGTGGGAATTTTTAGCGAAACGCAAACTTGGGCCCCAACGGTTGAGCAAACGAGCAATCGAAGAAAAAACGAGAGAAGAATGCGATTCAAGGTCAAAAGAGATAGGCACAGGAAAACGACCGATCTGAATGAGGTCCCAGTGGTAAAACACGATATAACCCACTCCCTAATGGTGGCGGGAATAGATCTACATGACACATCAGAATTTACTAGAAAGGTTCTGAGAATTGAAGGCCCTGAAGTAGAGCATGGTGGTCTGGCTTTACATACGGAATTGATCAGGAATATTTGTCCGCAAACCTGATTGAAGACAAGTAACATGCAGTTCCAGATTCTCCAGCTCAGCTCGGAGCACATCCAAAGCTTTGAATATGCGGTGGACTTGCGAGAGAGTAGCTAGAGAACCTTTTCGGTTAGGTTGGAAAAAGCGTTCCTAGTGATGTAGACTGGAATTCATGGAGACGTAGCAAATGTCGGAAAAACTATGGTATAAGATCTCTGGAACGAGTGAGCAAGCGTGCATCATGATCGAACATGGTATGATACGAGCCTTATAAACATTTAGATGGAGCAGTTGCCGGTACGCAGCCCTTGCTTGTGATAATCGAGCGGTCAGCCAACACCCTCAGGCTTCTCTCAATTTGGGGCAAAGACGCATACCATCAGACTTGTCCGACTCCAGTGCAATCACGAGCCTACCCGCTCTCCCTTTAAATAACTCCTGTGTAGTGACATCATGAAATCCCTTGACTACTGATCCAGTTGTTGTGTGCCAACACCTTGATATATATGCAGTGTGGAAGATAAGGGAAAACCATGGGTACTGTTATGGTCAAACACATCATTAATATTGATACTCACTATTGGTGGATTAACTACATTTCATTGAACATGCACAAAGAATTCACATGTCAAAATTACAGCCTTGAGACTTACTTAAGCCTCAGTTCGTGAAGCTGAAGCGCAGTACACTGCCAGAGGAGCGAGTAGTACATAAGAAACAGTCTAAAAAAATTCAAAAGTTGAATGCCGCGGAGTTTGTTTGGCAGGGAAATGGTGTTTATTTTACATTCCGTTAGGTAATAAGTACTTGTGTTTGGGTTGAAAAGGACCAAAATAAATTCATGAGTCGGAGTCATGACTGGTTTTCCCATCTGAGCTGTCAGTCACCGCGTGCACGTCCGCTGGCTACAGCGGTATACGTTGCGTCGCGTCTTTATTGATCTCCCAAGTGATTAACCATCTAGAGTCTAGATTCATGTCTTTTCTTGCTCTCTTCATCAAACCTTTGGCTTATATCTCTGTTCCTGTCATCATACTCCGAACAATTGCCTCAACTTCTCCCGTTGGGCGTTATTATGCTCAACTCACTATCTACCTTGGGACGCTAGCAGTAGTCTCGACATGGGGAGTCTTCGTTGCAGTTGGAATGACACTGATGGGTCGCAGGCATGACGTCAACTATGTTGTTGCCCGGTCGTTCTATGCCATTGCTAGTCGTGTTTTGAATATCCAAGTAGAGGTCGAGGGCGAGGAGCATCTGCATACATGCCCAATGGTCATGGTAGGCAATCACCAGAGCATGCTCGATATTTTGTATCTGGGAAGGTGTGTCATTTGCTGAAGGAGCTTACGAGTGGTGTGTAACTGACCTGATTCATATTCTCTTCTGCATGGTGCTTGTAGGATGTTCCCTAAGAGAGCGTCTATTATGGCTAAGAAGGAGCTCCAATGGTCCCCTCTGGGTCCTTGGATGTTCATGTCGGGAGCCGTATTCGTAGATCGTGGAAACAGTACAAAGGCACACGAATCGCTCGCAGCTGCTGGAGATGAGATGAGAACAAAACGGATCTCGTTGATGATGTACCCTGAGGGCACTCGGCACTGTCAGGAAGTACCATCGCTACTGCCTTTTAAGAAGGGCGCTTTCCACCTCGCTGTCCAAGCTGGGATACCCGTTATACCCATTGTATGTGAGAATTACTGGAGCATTTATCATAAGGGCGTATTCGGGACAGGCACTATCAGGGTCCGAGGTCAGTAGGCAATTTTGCGGCGTTTACCTCATTTCAATTTCACTGATTTGAACACTCGTTTTACAGTTCTCCCACCGATTTCAACCACGGGACTCTCTGTATCGGATGTCCCTGAATTAACGACACAAGTCCGAGATCAGATGTTGGCAACTTTACGTGAAATTTCTGTTAAAGTTTCCTCAGAAGAAGACGTGAAACCAGCTGAACAACCAGGAGCGAAAGCTGATTCGCCGCCCGTCGACGAACCGGATCCCATACCGGCCACCCCTGCTGAGGTTGCGTCGGATGAAGTTCCGAACGCGCCGAGCGATGAGGATGGCAGTGAGACTCCGAGCGTTGACACTTCGTTGTCTCGGTCGTTGAGGCAAGAAGGAAGCATCAGTGAGTACGGAACGGAAACAGACGATGAGGGGATGGTAGTTATCGGCAGACAGCACCACTAGTGGTGAAATGGCATTGCCTAATAGGTAATATAGCTAGCTTTCGGAACACTTCCAGTGCACGATACCATTCTTGAGACCATTATATAGCTGTTCATAATATGTTGAGATTCCTGACTGATGCTTATTTCATAATTCAACCCCCCACAAAGACCATGGGTTTCCCCGCACTTTTTATAGTGTCTATGTACTGCGCGCGCCTTCTTCGAACAAGCGCTCGGTGATTACCTAAAAGGTGAAAAAATGATTACGGCACGCTCTCATCATTCCATTCCAACTTCAAGTTCCCCGTGTGTTTGATAACTAATACATACATTTTGTTTGCAGGGTTTGGCGTTGTGTTGTGTTCGAATGGATAGTTACTACTACTATGTAGCGATCATCGCTGCCTTTTGGCGTAACAGACAATTCTATAACGTCAGCTCAAAATTTGAAAATGTTCGAAGCCGCTTTTCATTCGCCCACGATTCCAAACCCCAAGTTGCCCGACTTTCGTTCGGGTAACAGCTAGTTTCCCAGCTCCCATTCATTAGAAGAGTCTTTTTAGGCTTGCTATATAATCTATGACAGCTGCCTCTAAAACCGCTGTCCTTTCCTCTCTTACATCTCGCATTCCCTTCTTATTATACCCGTCTCTAGTGCTTGCCTGCAGTTCAGACATGACCGCCACTAAAGTTCTTCCAGGTAATAACGTTCACCACGTTCAGTTATAACGTAGTTGGACTAACAATAATGTTTCAGAATGCTGGGGTCACCGAGGAGTAAGTTCAACCAGGTTGAACCATGCACAAAGCCATTCGACACTAAGTCACTGCCCATGCTAGGCTTCGGCAGCTTTTCCAGAGAACACCCTCGCTAGCTTCGAAGCCGCCATCAATGATGGGGCAGACGGTATCGAGAGCGGTATTTAACAACCTTGGCCTGTGTTGGTCTCCATAACCTGTATCCCAGACGTTCACGTATCGTTGGACGGCGTAGTCGTAATGTTCCACGACCCGGGTATGTTGAATACTTACTCCTTTTCTGATTCGCTCCTTTAACGCTGCGTGCGTTCTACAGATTTAGAGAGGACTACAGGATCAAAAGGTTGCTACTAGTAGATTCCAAGACACGTTCGTGGTCTGACCAATGAATCTAGGCTTAATTAGGGAACGGCACTGGTACGGCAAAGATGGGATGGAACATCTCCTTACTATCAAGCAACCCCGACAAAATATCCCCACGTTTGCGCAGACTATCGCTCTTTTGATGAAAGTAAGTCCCATCATATCTATACGCTCGTGCGTTCATCTAATCATTTCGTCCACGTTCATTGTAGCCCGAGAACCAGCACGTCAAGTTCAACGTTGACGTCAAGGTTCAGAATGACCCTGACCGCCTTTTCTCGCTCATGCATGATATTATCTCAACGCAGCCTGATTGGCAGACAAAGTTGGCTCCCCGTATTCTGCTAGGCCTTTGGCATCCGCGTTTCGTGGCTTTTGCGAAAGCGAGATTACCATATTGCAAGCGCTCACACATTGGTGCGAGCCTTTCGATTGCGCGGAAATATTTCTGGGATGGCGTAGATGTGTTTTCAATGGCGTTCGCTTCTTTGACCACTTATGATGGCCAAAAGTAAGTTTTATTTTTCGGTGTCTGAGTGGCGGGACCGTGACGGCATGGTAAAGGTTCCGGGATGAGTGCAAGGTTGCGGGCAAGAAGATTATGGTATGGACAGTAAATGAACCGGAACACATGATGGAGGTGGGTGGCTTTGTTATACTGCCACTTATAGCCTCAATTTCCGATGCAGGCTGTACGATGGGACGTTGATGTCATTCTGACGGATGTGACGAAGAAGTGGCTCGAACTGCGCGCCGCTCTTCAAGGTGAGGGACTCATTCACATAGCGTGGACAGGTTACTCACCGTGTTATTAGTCGATTACGACTCTATCCTGTCCCAGCACAGCCGATGGTTCCTTTGGACGACCTGGAAGTTTTATCTGCCCCCTATCTTGGTAAATAGAGTCACAAGGATGTACCTCGAGGGTGCTGCAGGTCCATTTGACAATTTTGCACTACCCGAGACGTCCGTGACTGTGGTGGCATGATGGATTCTTGGAGAGCGATTGCGTTTACTATTTTCTAGATGAGTCTGCGTTTGACGGGCCTTAATGTTTTGGTTATATGCCTATATTACTGATCACTCGAGCTGGAAGGTATAGGAGATAGCTGGTGATGCATTGCTTCATGGACTTTGTGTTTGCTGTTCTGCTGCAGTCTTAGTAGTGGTAGGGAGAACACACGGAAATATTTGGTTAATTGAAGGATAGTTTTGGGGTGGAAGCTCCAAAAGGGTGGCCCTGTCCTGATAGCACCACAAGGTGAGCGCCTGAGTTGCGATTCCTACGGTAGTAGGAGTGAGAGCAACGCAGCGAAGTGAAGCTGGGATCCCAACAGGAGTCCCGGGCGCTTCAAGATGAGGAAAGCAGGATTAGAAATAAAATGTAGCAGCTTGCAGGCATCCACGTGAGTAAAAGTGTGGGCCATTCCGGTGAGCAGGTAATGGCGCAGCCGCATGAGCAGAGTGTGGGCATCCATGTGAGCAAATGAGCAATAGGAGTGATAAGGGAAAGAAACTAATATGCAGGGCGGCCTATTCCGCACTGAGACGAATGAGCAAATAGTTCCCTCCCTTATCCGGTTCCATGCCCAGATAGGCGAGAAGTCCGACGTTTGCAATGGCAAACTTCTTGAATGAGAGGGCGCTGGGCACTGCGGAATCGTTTTCGGATACCCTTTACCCATGGCTAGCTTTCCCGCCAGTCTTCGTTGCATGCAGATGCATGTCAGGATTTATGAGGCCCTCAGAGCCTACTGAGTTGCCAAGTAGCCGAAAATCACTTTAGAAAAGGAGAAGGCTGGCGCGATAAGAGGCTACGTGCGCGACAAGGTTCGTACCTCATTTCGGTGTATTGGATGCGAACCATACATGATTGTAATCAATAACTTTGTAGCACGCCCATATGCTTGTTCACGTCAAATGACATTAATATTGCTGTGTTGAATAATAATAACCCTATCGCACCTGCGCTTGTGCTCTCCCCGACACCACATTGAGGTGATTTTGCTTTGCCCCGTGTGATTTGCTCAATATATGTGTTACATATTTATGGTCTAGTTCATGCACCAAATGAGCGTATTGGAGAATCCGGTGCTTCAAGACTCCAGCCGACGGTGTGGTGTGAGCGCATGTTAGTCGGGTGAAAGTCGAAATGAAAGTGGAAAAAATCATTACAGCATTGCACTACATAGTGATGGGAAATTTTGATGCCGAGCTCCCGGGGATTTGGCCAGTTTTTTTGGACAAGCGTATATATGGGCTATCGGAGTAAACTGAGATAAATTACTACCGAAGTGCCGTATGATATCGAAGATATGTATGTAGGTCTCACTGGCTAAGATCTCTTGCTGCTCCGTTGGCGTTGACGATGACGATGCACTGAGTTATCGCGCGCTGCATGTGACAAGTCCGCGACAGGAACAACCTGACAAACCTTACTTGAGTTTATTTCGTTCTGTACGCCATCAAAGACGTGGTGACTTGATCACGGGCCGTAAGTAGCGAATAAACATGTGGCTAAAGGATGACGGTCACCTAAACCGTTTGCGCTGAGTCATTGCCCCTCTGTTTCTGATCCCACCTTCTCACCCGGAGCCGCTTCAGGCGTCCCTATCCTATTTATCATTCTCGTTACCTGTAGTCATGAGCTCATCAAACTACCATCATCAACCCCGTAGAACGCACAGGAAGCGTTCCTCAGTTTCAAGACTGTCGTCCGACATAGTACAGACTCTCCCAGAGTACTCGGCACCGCTTAATTGGTGTAAAACATCCAATTCAGCGTTCTTTACGGAGAACGAATCCGATAGACCGCCCGACTACCCTGATAGTGAGGAGGCAGACACGGAGGAGCAAGCTGTAGCCTACGCGTCGTCACAACGTTTTCCTCTTAATTCCCCTCGGCGCACAGCACCTTACACACGCAGACGTAAACGCCAGTCAGTCTCTGTGCCAGCAGTCGACCCATTCCTCGACACGCTGCTTGAGCGCAGTGTGCATGCACTTGAGATGTCGAATGCACTCATGCAGAGCTCACTTTCCACTCAGTCCAGTCTTTCGGCTTTGCTCAGTTCACCCGACGTTGGACCGGATCGTTCTCTCGAGGTTCGTGCGAGAAACCTTTCAACGCGAATCAGATTGAACAGCGGTGTGCATGGAACATGGATGGCGCATCTCGAAGAGATATCGAAAGGTGTAGATGGGCTGTTTGATGACGGGGTGAGAGACATCAATCTAGGCAAGCCAGACCAATCCGCAATTAGCCAGAGTCTCCCTACATCAAATATCAGGGATTTGCGTCATAGGAGGAAACCGTCACTATTGGACCTCAGCGACTCATCCTCAAACGCTTCACAGCTTCAATTCTCGCTCCCGAAACGTGATTTACTCGTTGCGCCTGCCCCTAGGGCACTCACCCAGTATGTCGAATCTACAGCTGATCCAGGCATGATAATCTTGCCTTCTACCCTGGGGTTACGAGCCTCTGTTTCGTCACACTCGGTGGATCACACTTTTGTCGGACAGCGGGAGCTTCAGTCATCGCAGTCATTACCATTACCCGTGTTATCGGGACAGCCTCACGATGTTCCCACACCAGCATACAATCTCCTTTCCAATATAGTGAAGCGCTCAGAGTCAGCTACACCTCCACCAATTGATGCATCGTCTCCTCGTACTTTCATATCACGGCGTAGTTCAGCGAGCACATGTGACACTGAACGAGGATCCAAGTCGTCTATGTCCCCTTGCTCAGTACGTAGAAAACAATTGTCTCCTGATCGCAATTGCAATTTCAGGCCAGAGTCTGCATCCCGATCTTGCTCCACAACGCCTAGATGTTCCGTAACCCCTCTTCCCCGCGTAATGAGTCCACCCATCGAGGAACTTTCTCCTGCTTCGTCAGATTCATCAGATCATCCTACTGGCTATCGCACCGTCCAGTCCCTCCGCAAAATCCTTGATGAACAATCATCCTTCACCTCCGTTAACTCTCCCCCTCGAAAAGATCCTAAACAAAATCGATCGCCCAACTTCATGCCTGTCACTCCTGCCCCCGTCCCGGTTTCTGGTACATCCACTGCCACTGCTTCTATATCCCGTCTTTTCACGAAGGGCAGACATTCATCCTCTACGCGTCCCCCCTCCCCACCTACACATTCCTCCCTGAAGGTGCCCTCTGTTCCTCCAACACCTCGTTCGTCGCCAAGTATGGGCAGCCTCTCGGATATGTTTGGAAACGGCGTGGCCAAAGTCCTTGGGAATGATCCCCCCTCAGGCGTGTCAACGCCCAAGCGCATCAGCTTTGCGGAGCTCCCAGAGTCATATTCAAGCTCACGTATTGGGCCTTCGAAAATCTCAGAAAAGCGGAAGAACCGAAGCAGAAAGCGCAAGGGGAAAAACGAAGAAGAGGCGGAGACACTTGGATGGTTTGAAAGGTTGTTCACTCTAGGACCTGCGGGCACGAGCTCTCCACGGATCGATGATCGTATGGAAGAACGCATGTCTCGAGGGTGGGGGAACCGACCTGGAGGTGGGACGTTGGATGATTGGGCGGTATAGAGTCAGAATCGGAGGGATAAATTATGGGAGCGTATATGACTGTATTTTTATCCTTCTTTTTTCTTCACTTTTATCCCATACGCTTTTTGTCACGACTTTTGTTTGGATTGCTACGTATGTATTTAACACGTCCACTGACTTATATACCGTACACTGTTTGGCAGTGTTTACATCGTCTATGTGTGTACTTCGAGTGAGTACTGTATCTTTGAACTGTTTCAATATCACACACTGACTGAAGTGGCTAATCATAAGAGCTGGCATAGAGCATAACAAACAGAATACAGAAGGTAAGGCATATAGTAGCAGAAACTGGCATAGGTCGATCGTATCGGCAATCCAACAAGAAAAGTAATATACAAATACAAATGCCCACTATTCCCAACCCAACACCGCTGATGGATGGTCGCCCCGAATCGCTACAAGAGGGTCCGTCCGTAGGTGACGACAAGGCCACCGATAATCCCTGCAAATGCCATCTGAAGAAACCCACGACCGGCTGATCGCAAGTTCTCCTGAACCGCCAATCCACCAGGAAGGCTGTACATCGACTGGTCAAAGGTCGAATTGCGCATCACAGGCTGATCTACAGTATCGCAGAACGGCGCGTTCTGCATGGCTGGACCCACTGTGTTATTTTTGGAGTTGCTAAAGTCCGCCGTCGTGCCCTGGGCAAAGGCGCCTGGCATGGCTTGGGAATGTACTGCGTACTGGAGGTCTTCCTCACGATCACTTAGAATGACCCAGACTGTCTCTCGTGATTTCTCTCGTGGGATTTTGGCGAGGTGTGCGGGGGGAGCGTTCATCACGCTAAAGAGTTTTCCCTCGCGTCGTGCGGTGCGTTTAACTTTGGGAATGTCTTCACGCGGGACGCGGTACACGCTGTACAGTGGTGTGCCTGCACGGAGAGCTGTGTTAAGGCTTACGTCGGTGATAGGCGACTGCGAGAACGAAGACCATTCGCGGGGAGGTGGTGAGTGAGAACAGCCCGATATGTAGGTATCAAACTGCGGTTCGGGGGATTCCTCCTTGATGGAAAAGTTGGGATAGTAGCCCAAAGCGTCAGGACTACCGGCCCAGTCGTCGCTTGAATAGTCAGGACTAGGAGAATGTTCTGTAGCGACGGGTGAAATGTTTTCCTTTCCTAGCCCGTCATCGGACAGAGGCTCTGTGGGTGTGAGTGACACATCGCGGTGAACCTTCTCATGTGGTCTTTCGCGGGGTGGCGAGACCCAATTAGGGTTTCGCCAGTGCCAGCGGTCGCCAGGTGGAACCTGGAAACCATGGAACTCGTATGTAGGTGGGGGTGTGTCGGGGGGTAAAACAAGGTGCGATTTACGTTCAGCAGGCCCAGGACAGATGAACATGTTGTTCTTCCGCGTATGGCCCGCCATAGTTGACCCGCATCTGTGACACCTCGGACGCTTTCGTTGCGATGTGTTTTGGGCAAAAACCATTGCTGTACGGCGTGTTTTTAAGTGAAGATTGTTCTTCTGGAGTAAGAAATAGAATGGAAGGTGATTGCGTTGAATGCAGACCATAATGAGAATGTTGAATAGATCTCAAGAGGGTACACGACTCACCGGCTGCTGTGTGATTGTTTTGTTGGCAGCGGGGTACTCCAGTCCCACTCTTGAGCTTATAAAAAGTTCGCTCAGTAGCAAACCCTGCATAACATGACGTTTTGCCGGTGGTTCGCAGAACAAGTCCTTGGATTCAACATGAAGGTCGCGCTGGAGACAGGAGTAGAAGCTCATCGGCGGGTAGCAACACGCAGGAGGCGTCGCATGCTTTCGTTGAATATGTGCTCAAGGGTACAAGAAGTCCTTGTACTTTTCATGCACATCGTTTACAACGCATCAAAGCATACGCCCAGAAAGTACAAGACATTTACAAACCTTACGATGTCGACAACGTTACAATGTTTGGGTATTGTATTCCTTGTCGTTCACCGGGAGAGCACCTCAATGATGATTGCTAGAATACAAAATACGGATCATATCTAAATAACAAACATTCTGAACAAAGCCGTTGCGATATACAAATGGATGTAATAGACCTTAGAGCGCAGATATCGCGACTACATTTTCTCCATTTGTCCTCCCGATGTACCTAGCTAAAGGTGCTGCTTCTTTGGTGATGTCTTGGATGGACCTCACCAGCCTAGGAGTCTGAGCTGCAGCCGCGGCATCCTAGTGAAGAGGTTAGTCGCAAACGAGAAACGGAAATTCAGACACTTACCACAATGTACGCATTCAACAACAGTACCTGTCCGTACCTGTGCTTTCGGCACGCGACAGATGCATGTCGAGCCTTGATAGTTCATATCCTGGAAAAATGAGTGAGCAATGTCTCAGCAAATTGTAAGAGTATAATACCTTGGTCTGGATACATCTGAGGCAGCACAATTTCTCATAACCCGTCTTCTTCCATTTGGCTATCAAGCTGAAGGAGTTGACGTTCAGTACGTGATAGAGCTTTGCACAAACAATTGACTGACTTGGCATCTGCATAACCCTCCTTCAAGAGCCAGTCATAAAGCTCTTTCGTAATGGCTTCACGCTTGTAATAGAGCTCGTAAATGTAACGCGACCGGGTATGTGAAATACGCATAATGGG
Organism: Suillus decipiens; assembly: GCA_016695475.1. Taxonomy (NCBI): domain Eukaryota; kingdom Fungi; phylum Basidiomycota; class Agaricomycetes; order Boletales; family Suillaceae; genus Suillus; species Suillus decipiens. The sequence goes on along the minus strand of MU172935.1, from coordinate 60,272 downwards.
CCAGAGGGACTCAGCCTTGCGCTTGCCTTCATGAGACTCATTCTCAGCGTCTCGCATCTTCTTGGCATAATCATCGAGAATCTACAATATTATTAAAATTAGGACAGAATGCTGATGATAAATGCTTACGCTCTCGATATCTTCGTAGCCTTCTGGGGGCTTCTTCGTTCTTGTTGTGCGTATTCTGGGCATCGTTAAGCACGACAGGGAGGTGAGGCCAACCCGTGAGAACTTTTTCTTCAACACCAATTTCTGACAAAGCTTACTATTTTAGGGTCTGTTGTTTTCGGTTGTCCTGCTAATCACACCTGTGTCACCATAACCGAGTAACGGTGATGCTAACTCGATGTTTCTTACCTACAACTAAACAAGTCTCTCAAATTCTGGTTTTAAGAAAATTTAAGACCATTCATATATTAAGAGAGGTCTCGGGAACAGATTGGTGCAAAAAGAATATCTAGAAAGTGGATGAAGAAAGTGCAATAAATGGTCTCTCAAAATGTGGTAATGTCGTCTACCTTACTTCCTCTGGCTGTCTCTTGTTACTTTTCTAGCCGCTTCAGTGGCCCCTACGGAGTTGCAAGCTCCCAGACTATGCCTGTCCGACATCTCCATCAGCTGGCTATTGCTCCGTTATCTATCACCTGCTTTTTATCGCTGTAGGGGTCCCATCCCCCAAATCTGACTCATTTACAAAGAGTTTGTGATCTGTTTCTTCAAAATCATTCAGGTAAGTTGATAGTTTTTCTGTTAGTTACTTTTTCTGTATGGGTGTTCAAATTTGCGAGGGGCTGCAGCTTGGGGCGGACATGTTTTCCGCTCCTCGCGAGCCATTTTTCAAAAATCTGTTCGGATGTACTAATAGGATTTATGCCAGTATCTATTGATGTTCAACCTCTCGAGGAGCTGCAGGTCGTGGAAGACATGTTTTCCCGCTCAGAGTGAGCCGTTCTTTAAAATCATTCAGGTGTATAGTTTTTTTGTCAATATTTATTGATGTACAGACGCTCAACCTCGCGAGGAGCTGCAGCGCAAATTTTATATGTTTCAGGTCCTTCCAGCTCCCTGTGCCACATTTAGCATCTTTTGAAAAAGATACCGAAGGCCTTTCAGGGTAAGTTTCGTTGTAGACAGTAACTTGTCTGAAAACTCACCTTCGCAGAGAGGCCCCTCCTCAGATTCTGTTCAGGATCGTGGCGTATTTCACGGGGCCTGCAGTGAGGAGGAGCGAGGAATGCATTTTATAAGTGATCTAAAGGCCTTTGGTGCCTTTTCTAAGTGGTGCCAAGGGTGCAATGTCGGCTCCGTTGATCGTAGCAACGATTTTCTCCTTCGAGGCTCCGTGAAGGCCGAGTCTACTCCACAACCCGCCCTTCGTGACGAGGGATCTCCCAAGCCATTCTTCAGCCTCGGCGATAAGTTCGTCGATGGGGGTTGCATCGATGCCCATTGCCGTAGCCCAGGAGCGGAAGAAGTCCAAGAGCTGAACCTCCTCCAAGACATAGCGATGCTCCTTTGTGGTGGGGGCTGCGATGTTGCGATGGATGAGTGAGTTTCGGCCCAATTCCGTCCAGCTCTTGAAGGAAAAGTCGTATACTACAAGAGCTTCTTCCATCAAGGTTGGAACTTTGATGTCGCAGGCTGCAGCGAGCGGCAGTCTGACAATACGGTCCAACCTCTCTATTCTCTCGCCAGCGAGAGGGACCCAGTCAAAATAGAAGCGTTTTCCTGTTGCGCCTGCATCAATATCCGGTCTGCCTGCCAGGATGGCCGCCAGGTGGAGCCACGGATTGAGCAGACAAAGAGTAAGCTTAACGGGGCTAACCCACTCAAGTTTTATTTGCGGAGGGAAGAGAGGAGTGACCTTCTCCGTGACCTCTTTGAGCGCTGGACCGGTAGATGTCGTCGCGATTTTCATCTTCGTCTTGACACCACTGGTGTGAACGGTTGCTCCATCTCTGCGGGTTGCGAATGGGGAAGAGGCGGTCTCGACAATGTATTTTGGGAACTTTTCACGGTTCAGGATCAAACGTGCGTTGAGGAGAAGCATATTCCCGGGCTCTCCTATGACGATGTGCTTGCTCAGGTCGTATGGCTTGATCGCTTTGAGAAAGGCGGTTTGGGCGGGGCCGGCTGGGGAGGTGTTGATGATGATGCGCGAGTATTCGACGGCATACTGGATGTCGACGAGGTCCACCTTGACGATGCCTTCAACCTCTCCCGTACCCTTGATGGTGTTCAAGTCGGTGAGGTCAATGGAGCCATCCAAAAGCGCCTGTGCGAAGACACCGCGGTACTTCTGGAGGGTCACGCGCAGATCGGTGCGGTTAATGTCATGCCAAGCCCCAGGATGGCCTTCAGGCACGCACATCATGACGCCATACCCCTGCTTTCCGGTATGGACGGCCTGCGACATTGAGAGGTTTCCGGCCGTGTAAAATGTAACGCGGGTGTGGTGGAACTCATTCATTTTTTCGAAAGGTCTGCGGCAGGGAAGCTTATCAGATGTGGTGTACTGGTTGGTTCGGTGACTTACCGGACGCGATGTGCTAGATGCGGTTGAATGTGTTGTAAGTGTAGGAAGTTGCGTGCGTTAAATGGACTTGTTTGTCTGACCGTAAGACGAGGAAAGAGAGCGGTATTTGTAGCCCAGTGATGAGGGTGATGCCGCTCGGTCGAAAGATTACCACCTCGCTTGTTGCAATTTTCGTCACTTGCTACCCGCGGGCCCTAGTGTTTTGGGCAGAACTATCTGTAGTTCTGCCGATATAACTTCCAGAATTATATTCTGCCAACGTGGCAGATGGCAGAACGAGTCGCAGGGCCCGCTAAGGTAGACCTTACGCTGTTTCAGCAAACGTCGCATAATAAAACGTGACAGTTGCGTATAGGAAGGATAATAGAACTTTGAGACAATCGGAGACGTATAAGTTGTAGAGAATAGCTCTAGCTACAAATTATCTATTACAGTATAGGACCGGTCCTTTACCCATCCCCACTCCTTTACCCACCTGAGGCAAAATTTATTATTTCTTCATTTCTTCATATCAACATATAGGAAGATATTAAAGATGAGGGCTTAACGGACATTTATCTACATGTATTAAGCACGAGATACCGCCGGGAGCGGGTGTTATTGCGTCCACCACGTCATGCTGTGTTGTTCTGTGCTCATGAAGTACTCCTATTTACTGCTCTTTTGTTCATTACTATTATGGCAACATCCGCTTCATTTCATGGTGTTGTGGGACTTCAGAATGCAAGCAGGTATCAGATTGACAAAAAGAATTATTGGCAATATGATGGCTTTATTGCCACTCCAGAAATGGGAGATGTTTGTATCAATGTGTTTACATTTGGTGCGAACACTGCTTCTGCTGAAGATGGCATCTATCTCTTGGATGCAAGGACAACTATATGTCCTATCATTGATGATGAAGGCAAATTGGCACATTCCCTCCATCTCTTTGCTAATGATGTAACATGAATTATTTTGTGTTTGATTTGGCTCATTCATCTATTTAAATAGGACTTACAACCTCTTCCTGATGGTGCTTGTGCCTTTCCAACAATTATCATAGCAGGAAAGGTTTTGTGAGGCACTTTTACACTCAAGCAAGAAAATGCTTTTGATATGGATGTTTCTCAATATATTGCAGGTCCACAACAAAACATGCAAGTTCATTGCTACTACCCCAAAGGACATCCCCATTTCTCTAAAACTCCCTTGCCCACTGCTAGCAAGTATGTTGTTGTTCAAGGCACATGTCACAACCCCTTTAATCACTTAATACAAGGGCAGAGACTAGGACTCAAACGAAGGTTATCACAACAGAGAAAATACTGAGCAGTGACATCTGGTTGCTACTAGATGTAGATACAAGAGGTTTGAACTAAAGAACTACTATGGCAAAACTGGCTAACTATATAGGCATATTGAAACTGAGATACAAACTGAGTTCTAAACTACTAACCAATCAGAAAATAGGAAAGAGAATCATACAATGTGATATTGTGACATTGTTGATGACATCATAATGACATCATGTTCTGGAAGATTCTATGGTCATGTGATACTATCTTATCTTATCTGATAGCATCATAAAAGACCTCTTCATCTTCATCAGGGAGTTCGACTATAGAAGTGGATGTAGGGTTTTCAGTAGGGTTAGGGTTTGTCTTAGTGCTGGATTTAGATGCTTTAGGGAAATTGAGGAAAGAATAATGGTTTGTATGAGGAATTCGTGACAGCACAGTCCAAAAAATCACCGCAGATCAATGCATTGTCACTGTCAAAGATATTGCATTAGGCCCTTCAGACGCAATTACCACTACTGATGACAGTTGCGAAAATGTTCCTGCTATTCAACTCAAGCAGTTTGACTGGGGAGGAGCATGTAAGGAGAAACTGAAGGGAAAAGGGATGGGAAAGGAAAAAAATGAAGTGGATGTCAAAAGCGGCGATCAGAATGAAGGTAAAAGAACACATGATGATGATGACAAAGATAGGGATGATGAAGCATCTACTTCTATTGCACTTCACAAAGTTGCTCACATTTCCAAATAACACTTTTCATCCTGTATTTAACTTTGAATTTCCATGGCTGTTCCACACAAAAAAGATTGCTTGCGCAAGCATTGAGCATGAGCTGATCCTGTTTATGCAGCATGAGAAAGATTGAAACACCATCAATCAGTACAATGCTCAGTCAGTCTGCCATTTTTTGTTGCACAAGTGTAAATAATTGATTACTGTACTTAGAATATGGCACACAACATTTTTGGATCACAATCTCGATTACCATCACTACCACCTTTAATGCCCACTCCTGTTCCATTGCTTGCTCCTGGAAGACAGTCAACTCCTTCACCAGTACCTGTTTATTGGTAGACTCAATTACAAGACCATCCACCAGCACCTATTGTCCCAGCAACATGGAACCAATGATGTCCTCATTGCCATGTTTTATTACTATCTACTGAAGTGAACAATTTTTGTTGTGGAAATGGTGTGAGAGTTCTACCATGTTTGCATTCACTTCCTCCACAAATGGGATACTTACTACTTGACAATGCACACTGTCGACATTTAGTGGAATTCAGTTGCATCATCAAAAATTTGTTTTCCTTTGCTGGCATTGGAGTTTCAGGGGAATTCAAACATTTTTCCACTGGGATAGGCACAGGTCCACCTGTGGTTGCCATCATGGGTCATACATATCACCTCATTCGAAACACTGAATATACTGAACACTCCATACATTGGTTTTTGTATGATGAACGCCAATGAGAATTGAAAGTGCAACAATTTGGAGTCCACAGCATCATCGTCCAAGCCATCAATAATGGCATTGATGGAGTCAATCCATATGTCTGTCACCTGCAGCATTTCCATCAATCTTCATGCTGCTGTAAAGACTACAATCTAGCTAGGCTGATAGCGGACTACCACCTAAGCTAGTATATGTCGAGTGCTTGCCTAGCTGCTATACTTGCTGTGCAAGAATGTTTGACCCAAGGGGGATGCTAGTTGGATATAGTCTGAGTTGCCTAATATAGCATGATAGGGGCCGATGATAGTGAGAAAGTTGCTGAAGTTGCTGAGATGGTTTCTGAGGGTAGCATGATGTATGCCGAAGCTGCGTGTGGCATGGGAAAATATTACTAAGCAGCGGTGAAGTGGTATAGCAGTATAGCGAAGGTATTTGTGTGCAGCGGGATAAGGATTTTTATTATGATTTTTGATAGTGATTGAATTTTGTATAAGGATTGAAAACTATACCGAAAGGTAATAGTGACTTCTCCTACTGAGTATACAGTAGAAGGGTAGTGAAGTACGAGTCTTGGTAGGTAGGAAATTATATACCTAAGTAATAGTGACAGAGACAGAAGGGATAGGAAAACCATGCAGTAGACATGTAATAAGGGTGTACTACATGTTACAAAACATAAGGCAAGGAAATTTACATACTGGCACAGCTAGGTGGACATAGGATGGAACAGAATTCTTGAGCCTTTAGGTTGCCTAATGGGTCTCGGCAAGTTGCCGGAGCTGCGCGCGGCGTGGGAAAGTTGCCATAGGGTGGCCGCTAAGCTGCAGTGAGGCTGCCGGAGCTCGGAACGGAGCCAGAGATAGGGGTAATGCAGGTAAAATGAGCTTGGTAAGGGACAGAGAGGCTGAGGGGTATGGATAATGATAGGAAAATACTTCAGGCTTGATACCTATATGAAATAGGGTCATACAAGCCTATAGCGAGTTTGACTGGCACATCCCCCCAGAACTCGAATATTGACCGTCCCTGGTCAATCACACTCCAAAAAAATGGCCAAAATAGGGGTTTGTACAACTGAGGCAAGAATTCATGAGTTGCCGAAGCGCAGGAAAGTAGGATAGCGCTGCTGCTGCCATGGATACTAGGCTGAAGGTCACCACTGTTAGCATGGGAAAATAGCGGTAAGGTAGCAGTCATAATGAGTTGCCGAAATACTGAGGAACAGTGGTGCATAGGGGCAAATATGATATGATGACTTTTAGGCAAAGTTGCCGAGGTGTGGGAAAATGAGTTAGCACGCCGCTACTGCCAAAGATACTATGCCGTGGGTCACTGGTGATAGCATGGGAATTTTCGGTAAGGTAGCGGTGATGATAGATTGCTGAAATGCTGGGGGACAATGTTGCAAAGGGGCTGACACATTTGTAGCATAGGCAAGGTTGCCGAAGTTACCGAAGCGTGGGAAGCGCGCTGCTGCTGCCCTGGATATTATGCCGAAGGTTACCGCTGATAGCGTGGGAACTTTTCGCTATGTTAGCGGTCATGGCAGGTTGCCGAAATACTGAGGAATAGGGGCAAATACTGATATGATGATTTTGGCATAGGTGAAGTTGCCGAGGTGGCCGAGACATGGGAACGGCATGATAGCAGTGGTAAGTGGCTGCTGATGCAAGCGGACCACGAGAAAGCGGTGGTAAAACATCGGTAAGTGGCAATGGGATAGCTAAGGCAAGGCTGTGGCATGATGAATAGATGGAATATGAGTGCTGTGGTAGCAAATATGAGTTGGCCAAAGGTGCGAGAACCTTGCCGGCGGTAGTGAGGTGCTAGCGAAGGTGCGCATGGCATGGGAAAGTAGCCATAAGGTTTGCCGAAACAAGTGTGGAATAGGGGTTTTCGCTAAAATCACTTATTACAAGGGGAATCCTTGGCCGAGGTGGGTCCTCCTGTATACTCCAATGATAGGCGTCCATAGGCGATCCTGTCCGTGTCCAATCCAAGCCTATGCCGGCCGTCCTAAGTAAGAAAGCTAAGGTATGGAAAGAAAAATAAGAAAAACGGTAAGAAAAACATGAAAAATGTGCTGTTATTCTTTCATGGACTGCCGCCCGACTTGATTTCTTCGGTCTTCTTTCATCACCTACTCTTCCTATGCGCCATGGCGCCCCTATAGTTGCCATGGTTCCTATGTAAAAAGGGGCACAGTGCCATTTTGTGCATTAGAAGGTGAACTTGCTATTGTAATGGTGATTTTGGCACTTCGGTCATGTAAATAACTTGCCACTGGCTGGTTCTCCGGTCAAGCGCTGGTGCCCGTGGGTCTTCCGAGGCTATATGTATGTAATCCTATAAAAATATTCAAAAGAAAGGCCACTGGTCGAAGCCCAGGGTAAAAGAATGCTATCCTGTACAAAAAACGGTGTTTCAGTCTTTATACAGTCTATGCGGAATTAAGCGGTGTATGTGCGTGATACAATATGTCCGTGGGGTAGCCGTGGTGGGGTATAGGTGCGCGCAAGGTCGCCGGGTGCTTCTATGGCTTCAAGACTTTCGTTGACAGTGAAAGCCACGAGTTTGGCATTCATACCTGCACAGAGCGATGCTGGCATGAGATGGCCGGTGATATGGCGGGATAAGCGTGATTAGGCAAGCGTCATGCCATAGGTAGCTGCGCCTAAGGTTTCCGAGCGAAAAATCTAGGTACCAGAAGCCAAAAGTAGGCCCAGTAACAGGGGTTATGCTAAAAACGCGGTACTGCAAAGTAATTTCATGGTCAGCTACAAGTATATGATAAAACGGCCTTGGCGGCGGTGCCAATATGGTCTCTGGGCTTGCTACTATTACTGCAGCAGTGCTAGTTAGCGGCCAGGACAGTGGTGAACTGCTGGTGTCTGCTAAAACAGCTAAATCATTGTTAGGGGCTAAAATGCGGTAACTCGGCAAGGTTAGGATACTATGCCCAGGCTCTATAGGTACCTCCGGCGTGTCTGCGGCGTCTTCTAGGGTACTATGGCCATCTATGGACGCAAAAGGATCAGCAGGTATATTGCATTTTGAGGGCTCTATCTCAAAAATTGGCAAAAATGTCGGTAACAGTGGTATGTCAGTGCAAATTGTTGCCGTAAGTGCTACTGTGGTGTCCAGACCGGTACTGGGCTGGTCTAGCCATGCCTCTGAGTCGCCCAAAGCGTCTGCTGGCTGCCGTGCTTCGGGTACGGTGCATAGGCAATCTGCCAAAAGGCAAATACTACAGATACTGGAAAATGCAGTATTGTCAGTATTACAAGGACTTTCCGGTAACAAACTCTGGCCAGATGACTTCCGGCAGTGATCAATATCCTGTGGTAAGTCTAAGCGAAGGGCGCTGTTGCATGCCGGATGCAATCTGAGGTCATTTTCATCTGCCAAAGGCGCTATTTTGTCAAGGGGTGATGCCGTAGGTGCTGAAAGGATGTCTGAACTAATTGCCAGTGAAATATCTTCAACTGCCGGCCATAGCGGCGTGTCTAGGTAGCTGATAGGCACTACTTCATGGGGGATAACAGCCGGAGTGGCCGCTGTTTTGGTATTAGCCCATTTGAATGAGCCAAAGCCATATCCTGGATAAAATTGCAAAACAGCATTAGCAAAGTCTTCAAAGTCATTACTGTCATATTCCAGAATATCTCTCCATAATTCAGCTTCGTCAGGATCAGCACATCGCATGGCAAACTTGATACTAGCCTTATCAGTAATGCCAGCTTTGGCTGAAAGTTCATCTACAATGCCAAAAAATGTTAGGAGTTCTTTAGCATTACCATCAAAATATGGAGCTGCTGCTGAGGTAGGCAGTGGCATGAAAAATGCGTTAGTCATAATGGCCGTGGGAATTTTCGGTAAAACTGCGGTAAAAATTGTGGCTGAAGCGGCCAAAAGCAGTAAGCGAAATTAAGCAAAAATGAAACTATACCAAAAGACCCCCTCATGGTGGGCTCCAATTGTAAAGACTACAATCTAGCTAGGCTGATAGCGAACTACCCCCTAGACTAGTATATGTCGAGTGCTTGCCTAGCTGCTATTCTTGCAGTGCAAGAACGTTCGACCCGAGGGGTTGCAGGTGAATATACTTTGTCAAACGCTACTACAAGACATGTGATGCTCCTATAAAGTGATCCCAAAGCTAGCGGTAGCATTGCTGCTGATAGCGCTGTGTGTTCCATGGATGCCAACATTAAGTGCCGTGCAAAAGATAGATACTGATAGTACCGGTGATACCATAGATGCCATGAGGGGTGCTAATGAAGAGCATGATGATAGTGTATGCCGACAACCATGATAGCGCTGAAACAAGGAAATAACAGCTGGCCTATAGGTAGACACAACTATTTATCCTACTGAAGGTGCGAGTTTGTAGTTCAACCCGAGAGGACTGCAATA
>MU172935.1:0-49232 GCA_016695475.1 Suillus decipiens | reverse complement strand
GTTCCCTTGACTATGATCTGAGACGCGTGTAGAATAGCTAGGACATGAGCCTAGTGGCAATATGTTTGCTACATCCCCCAGGTACTTTGAATGCTGACCGTCCCCGGTCGGGGATGCCGCGTGCGAAGAGAGAGCCAACATGGGTGCCGATAGTGGGGAAAATGAAAACGCGTGGTGCAGCGAGGTATTAATTTTACCGAGACTTATAAGATGGCTGCCAGCCTTGGCAAGTCCTTATCCCTTATCCTTTACCCAGACATGTCGACCTTCAATTTCAACGTTGGGATTCTGCCCGAGGCTATGAGTGTGTTTGATTGGTTTCACGAGGTGCGCAAGACTGTGGATGCACTGGCCCAGTGCATACTGGCAGATAGTGATGAGTCGTTGGAAAATAAGAGGGCATGGATGGAGGAGTGGGCTCATGCAATGGTAAGGGACTTCCTTCTTCTTCCCGTTTTATGGTGCTGATGCCTTTGCAGGCCGTGCTGGCCGAATGTCACCGGCAAGGTCGCGATCATAGGTTATCATTGGTCACGCCGCAAAAACAGGTCGTGGCAGGTGCTGCTGGTCAGAAGGTGTATGCACGCTTCACCTTACAAGTTCGACAGGCTATGCTTGCTAAGCAGAGCGATACCAGTAGTGCTGCGGCTGTGGTTGGGACAGTGTATGGCAGTAAGGCAATGGCAAAGGACGTGCTGATGGAAGGTGTTGAGGGAGGTGGTCATTCGGTTAGCGCGAAGGGTGCTGTTACTTCAATGCCACAACCTCTGGATTCACTTCATGCAGTCAAGTGCGCTACTTGCGCTAGGAAGGGTTTGCCTTGTGCTGGAGAGCCTGGTAAGGTGTGCGTTGCTTGCCAGAAGATTAAGCAGAAATGCTCGCTCAATACTGGTACGCTGGTTGCTTTTGCTTGTTATGGTGTGTCCCTGACCTTGTTTGATAGGACGCCATTCTAAGGCGCCTGCCATAGCGACGGTACCGTCGACTACCGATACCACTGAGACTTCTAAGAGCAGCATGGTGAAGATGCTGGATGCGCTAGCTGATATTACCGATGCTGAGCTTATGCTAGTTTCCCCTCCTCGCTCAGCTAAGGTAGCGAGTAGGGCAGAGCAAGATTCTGAGTTGTCTGAGGATGGGGAGAGCACAGATGAGGAGGTTATGTGGTACATGGAGGATGCTCTTGGCAGAGGTACGGGTATGCAGCTCCACATGTGGGCTGAGTTAGAACGTCTAGAGGCTCACTTTTTGCAGATGGAGGTGCTCATGCGTGAGCAAGCGATCGGTATCCATTTTGTCTGTGGCTGCTTGGAGTGCACTGGGAGGGAAAGGCATCTGTAAGTCCGTCTTGTTGTAGTGTCCCCATGTCCATATCCTAGTACCAATCATAGTCCATTTGATGCCTGAGTATGGTAAAGTTCGGTGAGTGCTTAGAAGAGAAGGAGAAAAAAAACTAGAATAAGGAATACTGTCACAACCCTTTAAACCAATTAAGGCTGGGGCAGAGACTAGGACTCAAACTTTAGAATATCACAGGAGGAAGAAGAGCAAGGACGTCTTGGTTGCTACACTTGGTAGATACAAGAGGTTTGAACTAAAGAACTACTACGGCAAAACTAGCTAACTATATAGGTATATTGAAACTGAGATACAAACTGAGTCTGAAACTACTAGCCAATCAGAAAATAGAAATGAGAATCATACGATGTGATATTGTGACATTGTTGATGACATCATAATGACATCGTATTCTAGAAGGTTCTGAGATCACATGATACTATCTTATCTTATCCGATAGCATCATAGAAGATCTCTTCATCTTCATCAGGTAATTCGGTTATAGAAGCGGATGTAGGGATTTCGGTAGGGTTAGGGTTTATCTTAGCGCTGGTTTTAGGCGCTTTAGGGAAATTGAGGAAAGAATAATGGTTTGTGTGAGGAATTCGTGACAAATACAGCCAATGTGCAAGGTGCCGCTCATCTTGTTTTCTTCATTGCGCTATCGTCATCTATTCCTCTGTGATACCATTGGTTGTTCCCGACGCGGTAACCCTTGTCCTATCCAAAGGGCATGGTGTGCTGCCTACATGTTAGAAAGAGAATTTGTACAGTACTTAACGGTGCGTGGTATCGGAGTCAAATTGGTGTGATCTAGGTTCTGCTACAGAGTCTGTATGCTGTTAGGCACTTATCATAGGTAAGTGAGATGATGGTCTTTGAGACAAGCAAAAAGGAGAAACTGAGACACCAGTCAAAACCCGGGGTAAAACTGAGACTATTGTACTGAGCAGTATTGTTTTTGTATTTTTCTTGTTTTTCTGATTGCATAAACAGGAGTGGTGAGAGTAAGGGAAGGGGTGGGTGGTTAAGCATCGATGCCAAAATCAATATCTTCATCTACCAGCTCTTCGTCATCTTCTGCTGCTAAGACGTCCAATGCTTCTTCGTCGATACCGGGGATACTGGTGACTGAGATTCTGGAGTTACTGCGTGGTAGGTAGGGGATCAAGTGAAATGCCGCATAGCGTAGTTTGGACATTGTGCTGTCAAGCTCTGCTAATATGTAGGCGCCTCCCTTTGTACGCCATAGTACTATCATTGGCCCAAGATACCGCGGCTTCATCTTTCGGTTCAGCTTGTACTCGATTTTGGAGTTACAAACCAAGACTAGCATGCTGGCTTGAAAATCGTAGTCCTTAATTGAAGCGCGGTAGTGCTCCTCGAACTTTTGTACTGATTGGTACTGTGCTTTGACTACTGTGTCCCTGATTTCTTGCAGGTCTTCTTGCTGTTTCTGCAGTTGCCGGGCTCGATAGGCAATGAGGTCAGTGGTGGAGAACTTGTCCTGGGCAGGTAGTTCTACGAGGAAGGTACCTTCAGCTAAATCAAATGGGAAAATCGGCTCTACGCCGTGGACCATGAAGTAAGGCGATAGTCCAGTATCTTAGTGGATGGTAACTCGCTCAGCCCAGAACACGGTGTGTGCTACTTGGTACCAATGAGACTCGTCCCCCTCGCAACTTTTCATGATGGCCTCCCAGACATTGTAGTGATGTCATTCAACAATGCCGTTGGCTTGCGAGTTGTATGGGGAGATGCGTATCGGGTGAATCCAATAGCGCTCTGCTAGATCATTAACAGCGGCAACGAACACCGGCCCATTGTCAGTAACGATTTCAGTGATAGGTCCCCACCGGCATAATAGCTCCTCGAAGATAAATGAACTAAGGAGCTTGGTATTCTCCTTCCGTAGCATACGCCATTCCAGGTAACTGGTTAGAGCACAGTGCGCTTGGACTATTGGGTCGAATCTGCCAGCTTTCGGCATCATCATGGTATCGATGTGCAAATGCCTAAATATACCACCTGGTATAGGTATGGTAGGCAGGATGTGCAGGTGGCAGGTCTGCCTAATTTGGCACTCATGATAAGTCCTGTTATACCATTTGATATCGTCAGTAATATAGGGCCACCAAAAACGTAGGAGAAGTCTAGCACGTGTTGAAAATACTCCCTTGTGTCCTAGGTCATCGTGAGCTTCTTTCAGGATACGAAGCCGTTTTGCTACTGGCACCACCAGTTGGTGCTTGCCGTGTGTCTGCCGTCGGAACAAGCTTTCCCCTATCACAAAGTAATGAGCTACCATTGCGACAAATGAAGCGAATTCATCATTGGTCAGGCCTGCCGGTCTTTTGTGGTTGGTAAGAAATTGTTGCACCTTGAGCAATCGACTATCTTGCGCTAGTGCTGCCTCAGAGCGAGGGATCTGGTGGTTGTTGGTGGTTGCAGTGATGGTTCCTAGACATACAAGTAATGTGGGTGGACGTGTTAGCGTGCATGGTATGGGTGATGAGTGTGGGTGACACGTGAGGTTAGTATAAGGACTGGTGACCATGCAAGCTCGATCATTCAAGATCTCCATACTGAATGAGTATGTGAAATCTAACCAATCTTCGTGGTTGTCTTCCTCAGCGGGATCCTCCTCAGCAGCAGATCTCCTTGAGAGTCCATCTGCACCAGTATGCTTATCTGCGGCTACGTGCACAAGCTTGAATTGAAAGAGGAGTATACCTGCGATCCACTGGTTGATAGATGCGTTAGGCTGCAAGTCAGGGTTGTTGATCATCCCTTTGATGTACTTGGCATTGACTTCAACCGTAAGGTTGGTGATGCCGAAAATATATACTCGTGTGGCTCATAGTGCTCAGAACAAACCATATAGTTCCAGCTTCGCTTGGGAGTATCGGCTTTCGACTTCTGTAAGCATAAGTGAACCGAAGCAACTAGGATAGCGCTTTTTGTCCTCGCCGAGTTGCAAGAGGATAAAACTTACAGCAATAGAAGAAGTGTCAATGGCAAGAAAGACCTCGCATCCAGATTCGTAATCTAGTGGTTTCAATGCCGGTGACTGCATGATGGCATCTTTGAGTGCTTGCATAGCTACCTGTTGATCGTGGCCCCATTCGAACAAAGTGTTCTTATGGGTTAGTGCCACTAGCGGTTGCACTATCTTGGCAAAGTCTTTGATGAAAATACGCAAGACTCCACAAGTACCGAGGAAGCTCTGCACATGCGGCACAGTGCTACATTCGAGCCAATCGCAGATCTTTTGCACCTTTGATTCTTCAGGTATGCATCCTTCGAAGGTACACATATGGCTGACGATGTTAGCGGTAGGCACTGCTAGAACAAACTTCTTTGCTGACACAGTTAATCCAACCATACTCAGGCGGTGTAAAACTCAATTAACCACAGTAAGATGTTCCCAGATGTAGCAGCAAATGCCTGCGTTTTCCAGAATAGTCTCATATGAGCCGTCAGCCCTTTGATACTGCATTTTTACCGATTTGATGGCAATATCATCAATGAATGGGAATGTATACATAGGGATCTCATCTTGTAGAACAAAGCAAATGTCACCTTGGAAGAGTTGCTGTCATGAATTCCTCATACAAATCATTATTCTTTCCTCAATTTTCCTAAAGTGCCTAAAACCAGCGCTAAGACAAACCCTAACCCTACCGAAATCCCTACATCTGCTTCTATAGTCGAACTTCCTGATGAAGAAGAAGAGATCTTCTATGACACTATCGGATAAGATAAGATAAGATAGTGTCACGTGATCTCAGAACCTTCTAGAATATGATGTCATTATGATGTCATCAACAATGTCACAATACCACATCGTACGATTCTCTTTTCTATTTTCTGATTGGCTAGTAGTTTCAGACTCAGTTTGTATCTCAGTTTCAATATGCCTATATAGTTAGCTAGTTTTACCATAGTAGTTCTTCAGTTCAAACCTCTTGTATCTACATCTAGTAGCAACCAGATGTCACTGCTCCTCTATTCTCTTGTGATAACCTTAGTTTGAGTCCTAGTCTCTGCCCCTGCCTTTAGTGGTTAAAAGGGTTGTGACATTAGGTTTGAACTTTAGGGGACTCCAACTCACATACCACTGCACTATTCTCTTTTTTGATTTTGGCCTCGACAACTGTCAATGTTAACTTCAAAGAAGTCTTATCATCTCTATACTCTTCTCCAGCAACACATTTGTTGTTGAGAACGGTATAAACACACCAAAACCTTCATATCACCTTTTGCTCACTTTGAGCGCATTCATACATACATCTTTCATAGTTAGTAGACCTCTACCAGGCCCAGCCTTACATTGCTGCTGCCAGTAGACGGAGGACGAGCAACATTAGGTGTTCGATCTGCGACCTCAGTGCTGGCCCAAGACCCTGCCTGCTGAGCTCTACTATAATTTCATTTTTACGTTACACTTTCACTTTCATACAATAGAAGGTCTAGTCTTCTTTCTGAGTATTTAGTGGAATTGCCTCCTTGTTCACGATAGATGGTCGCTTGTAAGCTTTGGCTGGAAGAGCACCTGTCCCTGGAGTTTTTCCCACTTGGAAGGTTCACAAAAACCTTTACATACATCCTCTTTTAGTCAGTAAATAGGGAAGCGCCTAGTTGGGTTGATTAAAGAACCCTTTAGGACCTGAGTACAAGGTAGATCTGATCAGATATCGGGGACCACTCAGTTTTCCATTTACATATCCTTTTTCACATTCTGTTTTTCATCATCTTTCCCATCTGGGTTGACCGTTATGACTAGTCAACCACAGTCATCAGTGAATCGGGTTCCAGAATACAACTGGCACTATGGCTGCTCCTGAAAACACCCAAGAAATTGCTGCCTACATCCAGAACATGGTGCAGCAAGCACTCACTCCTATGCAAGAGCAACTCTGGAGGATTCAAGATTTGAATCATGATTTATCGGAACAAAATGAAGAACTTCAGACACAACTCCGTTTACAACAAGATGAAATAGCAGAGTTGAAAAAGAAGGAATCTATGAAACCTGGAGGAGCTCTGAAAATTGCTAAACCCATGGAGTTTACTGGAGAAAAAGACTCCATTGATATCGAAACATTTTTGGCGCAAGTTTCACTTTATCTTTCACAATATCCCAATGCCACGCAACAACAACACCTCTCGCTTCTTTTATCTTACTTAAAGGGAAATGCCAGAAAATGGGCAGAACCTTATGTCAAACAACAAGCCACAGGAGAATTAGTTTTCGCAAGCTTCATGGAAGAATTCTTGCATATGTTCAAAGATGAAAACAAAGAAGCAAAAGCCATCCGAGAACTAGAGACCCTTAGGCAAGGCTCTAGCACAGTACCCGAATATGTTGCATCCTTCAAACAGAAATCTGTTTTCACCAACTTCTCTGATTATGATCTCTGCCTTAAATTCCATTCCAGCCTTCAATCCCGGATCAAAGAACAACTCGCACATGTTGCGCTCAAAGAGAAAAACACTTTCAACAAGTTGGTTGAAAGAGCAGTTGAGATTGGGCAAAACTTCGAAGAGTTGGACACAGAAAAGAAGCGAAACACCTGGTGGACTCCCAAGTCTACTAGTGGAGTTCCTTCTTCCTCAAGGGCTGGACCCAACAACAGTGATGCTATGGATGTCGACTCCAGGAGGCAACAAAACACTCCCAAACTGCAAGGAAAGCCTGGTGCTTTCAAATGCTACAGATGCGGTGGAGAAGGACACATGGCTAGGAACTGCAAAGAGGCGCCAAAACCAGCGCAAGTGAAGGCATCGTCTGCCGAAGAAGAATCCAAAGCCCCAAAGTGGTTTGAGCAATGGCTCGCCTCTAAAGAAGGCAAGGGTTTTTAGAAGGGTTGAAGTCAGAGTCTGTGGACCTAGACCCGAACAATTGTTTCTCTATTCTTTCTACTTTTGCCAATGTAACTGAAGTGTATATACGATCCAAATCTGAGCATTTTTATATTCCGGTTACATTGAAAGGAAAGAACAGACAAGCAGACGTAAAAGCACTTGTGGATTGCAGTGCATCAACATTATTTATAAGTGAGAGATTTGTCAAAAACAATGATGTTCGATGTCGTAAATTATTGCATCCCATACCAGTCAAAAACATTGATGGCTCACTAAATGCTGCTGGATCAATGACTTGTTTCGCTGAATTAGGATTAAAAGTTGGAGATCATGAAGAAGAAAAAGCAGCCTTCATGGTTACTGATCTTGGAAGCGACGATGTTATTATCGGCGTAGACTGGCTGAGGTACCATAATCCTGAGATTGATTGGAATGCAGGACAATTTTCTTTATCTAGATGTCTGGTTAAATGTGAATCTAAAAAAGAAAAAAGACAAAAAAATAAAGAAAAACATAAATTCCAAAAAAAGGAAGACTTGCCAGATCTGATTCCCACAGAAGAGGAAGATGATGACAAAGGCATGGCGAAGAAGAGGGCGATGGTAGAAGAAGTAGAGGATGAAGATAGTTCTGAGAATATCTGGATTAGGTATAAAGCTTCTATCGCCACGGAACAAAAAGTAGCAGAAGAAGCTATGAAGAAAAAGAAGTCAGTAAAAGAAATGGTTCCAGAATGGCTTCATGATTACCTAGGAGTTTTCTCAGAAGAGGAATTGAAGAGATTTCCTGAAAGAAAGAAGTGGGATCATGCAATAGATCTCAAAGATGAGAATGATCTTCCACCGAATGCAAAACCATATCCCTTGTCACCAAAAGAGATGGACACACTGAAAGACTGGTTAAAAGCTGAAACTGCATTAGGATGTATCAGAGATTCACAATCTCCTGTTGCAGCACCTTTCTTCTTTGTGTCCAAAAAAGATGGCAAATTACAACCAGTTATGGACTACAGAAAGCTAAATGAGAAGACAGTTAAAAATGCATATCCTTTACCGAGATCTCAAGATTTAATTGATGCTTTAACTGGCGCCACGATGTACTCCAAGATGGATGTATGATGGGGATACAATAACATTCAGATGAAAGAAGGAGATGAGTGGAAGGCAGCTTTCAAAACACCTTTTGGTCACCATGAACCAACCGTAATGTATTTCGGGTTGACAAACTCTCCAGCAACTTTCCAGACCATGATGAATAAAATTTTTAGAGATCTTATTGATGGGAAGACGGTCATTGTCTACATCGATGACATCTTGGTCTTTACAAATGGAAATAGAGAGCAACACCGGAATGTCATGCGAGAAGTACTCAAACGATTAAAAGAAAACAACCTATTCTTGAAACCAGAGAAATGTAGTTTCGAACAGTCTAAAGTTGAATTCTTAGGGTTGATTGTGGAAAAAGGCAACGTGTCTATGGACCCTGTGAAAGTAGAAGGAGTATTGAAATGGCCTGTTCCCAAATGCGTAAAGGATATACAAGCATTCATGGGTTTTGCCAACTTCTATTGAAGATTCATATTGGGGTTCTCGGATATAGCCAGACCAATGAATGATTTGCTAAGAAAAGATGTTCCATGGAATTGGACAGAGAAACAACAGAATGCGTTTGATGAACTTAAGAAACACTTCACAGAAGCTCCAGTTCTTGTAATGCCAGATGTTGAGAAAAAGAAAAAGATAGAAACAGATGCTTCTGATTATGCAACTGGAGCAGTTCTTTCTCAACTCATGGAAGATGGACTATGGCATCCTATCGCTTATTATTTAAAGTCAATGAATGATGCAGAACGAAATTATGACATTCATGACAAAGAATTATTAGCAATCATTCGTGCATTAGAAGAGTGGAGGCACTATGTGCAGGGAGCACCTCATCCTGTGGAGATTTGGACAGATCATAAGAATCTCGAATATTTCATGATGAGCCAAAAGTTGACGAGAAGGCAAGCTAGATGGAGTTTGTTCCTAGCGGAGTATGAATTTATGCTCCAACATAAGCCTGGTGTAGTCAATGATAAGGCCGATCGTCTGTCTCGGAGATCAGACCACAGAGGGGGGGTAGAAAATGACAATTCTGATCGCATTTTGCTTAAACCAGAATTTTTTAAAGTCAATGCTGCTAAAAGAGGCCAAGTTCTTATCGAAGGGGAAAAATCTCTTTTGAAAAAGATTAGACAATGTACAGAACAAGAGCCTGAAGTAATGAAAGCACTAGAAATGCTAAAAGCAGCACCGGTACAATTGCATAGAGGAGTCGAAAAATGGAATGTTGAGGATGGATTGGTGCTATTCCGAGGCTTAGTATATGTTCCAAATGACAAAGAGATCTGCCGAGAAATATTAGAGTTATTTCATGACTCACCACCAGCTGGACATCCTGGATGTGCTAAGACTTTGGAATTAATTTCCAGAAATTATTGGTGGCCTTCAATGACAAAGTATATCCATGATTATGTAGATGGTTGTGATCATTGCAGACAAACAAAGGTCTATCCTAGTAAACCCACGGGACTTTTACAGCCAAATGAAGTTCCAGAAGGACCTTGGCAAATGATCACATGTGACCTGATAGTGGATTTACCAAAGAGTGAAGGGTGTGATAGCATTTTTGTTGTTGTTGATTGATTTATGAAACAAGCACATTTCATTCCTACCACCAAAGAAGTAGACTCGAAGGAAATTGCTGAGCTATTTTTGAAAAACGTATGGAAACATCACGGAACACCAAAGAAAGTGATTTCAGACAGAGGAACACAATTCGTGTCCAAATTTATGCGATAAATGTCAAAACGATTAGGCACAAAATGGTCTGCTTCGACCGCCTATCATCCCCATACAGATGGACAAACTGAACATGTAAATCAAGAAGTAGAACAATATTTACGCATGTTCACCTCTTATAGACAGAATGATTGGGTATCTTGGTTACCAATTGCCGAATTTTCACACAACAATGCAATCACGGTGACAGGTCATAGCCCTTTCAAAGTTCTATATGGATATAATCCTGAATTCATGATATCTCCTAATTCCAACTCCCATATTCCCACTGCTGATGAAAGAGTGGATCAAATGAAAGAAGCAAGAGAGGATGCGCAAACTACTTTGAAACTTGTCAATGAACGAATGAAACAGTTCTATGATAAAGGAGTAAAGGACACACCACAGTATCAAAAGGGAGACAAGGTCTGGCTAGATGCAAAGAACATTAAACAACGTCGTACAAGTCAAAAGTTGTCAGATTGTTGTCTTGGGCCCTTTGAAATACTAGAGAAGATCAGCGAAGTGAACTACAAGTTGAAATTACTGGCAAATTATAAGATCCATCCAGTGTTCCACGTCGAATTACTCACTCCATATTATGCATCTCGATTGATCCCTCATTCTCAACCCACCTGACCACCTCCTGACATAGTTGACGATGTAAAGACTACAATCTAGCTAGGCTGATAGCAAACTACCCCCTAGACTAGTATATGTCGAGTGCTTGCCTAGCTGCTATCCTTGCAGTGCAAGAACGTTTGACCCGAGGGGCTACAGGTGAATATATTTCATCAAGCGCTGTTCTAAGACGTGTAATACTCCTATAAGGTGTTCCCGAGGCTAACGGTAGCGTTGCCGCTGATAGCGCTGTGTTTGCCATGGATGCCGACACTAAGTGCCATGCAAAAGGTAGATACTGTTAGTATTGGTGATGCCGATGATACCGTGAGGGCCGTTAATGATAAGCATGGTGAAAGTGTATGGCGTTATCCGTGATAGCGCAGTATACCGGGGGTCACCGAAGAGCGATAGTGTGATAGCGATGAAACCGATGATACCAGTGCTTAGCGAAGGTAGCAATAAGGGAAGCGTGAGGAGTGAGGAGTGTAAAAGGATTCTTCAAAGAAAATATATTTGCATATAGCGATAGCGGTAGCGGTATGGGAATCCCGTCTAATGAACAATATATAAAAAAAATGATTGTAGGTGACTATTCCTACTGCTGTACGGTAGAAGGGGAGTGTCACTCGGAGGAGCAGTCATCAGTCTTTTTATCATACATCATAAGTACACGGAATCGATAGGCAAGAGTAGTAGCGAGCATACGAGACTTAGCCCTAGCAGTATGTAATAGTGCTGCAGCATGCATTCTACATGTAATAAGGCTTGCCGTGGGATCAGCAGTGGTAATGGGAATGTACTACGCACCAAATGGAATTAGCTGGTCATGGCATGGGCATTCAGTGGGCATCAGCTCGTGGAAATGTGTCTCAGTACCGCAGTACGGTAGTCCAGCAAGGGCGCGGTAACCTCGGTAACTACATATATTGATGGCGCTAGGGTTAGGGGTGGTCGCGCTATTTGGTATAGGGGCTAGACAAATAATGGAAGTGGACTCATGCAAGGCTAGCGCCAGCTAGACTGTCACAGCAAGTTTGTAGTTCAACCTGAGAGGACTGCAATAGAAGCAATTTCCTTTAGTTAGTTAGCAAGGGAACACAGTCAGACTAGATGATAGAGGTAAGAGATTACTCTGAAAGTTACTGCCATCAGCGGTACTATGGCAGAACAAGATAATCCGTGAATGAAGCACAACAGCAAGGGCGCTGGTTAGTGATACCAAAATAGCGACAGTAGTAACTGCCGAAATGTGAATGCTATGTCCGCGGTAATGATCAAGAACAGCGGCAACAGTAAGAGCTACCGGTAGCGGTCCGATACTCCATAATGAAATCAAAAGCCTAAGAACGAGGGCTTAGCTCGTAGTATCCCATGGCAACTTATAGCAGTACTAAGTGCTGACAGATCGAAATTTTAAGGCAAGAATGAAGATAAAATTGCACAAAACAAAAGATAATACTACGAGTGACTTCTACAGCTACCACAGATCCAGGAAGTGAAGTACAAAAAATATCTGAGAGGCTTTTTAACATAGTGCATGAGCGACCGGGATGGATAGGCAAGTATAGTAGTGAGCGTGCAAGGCAATTGGACTGAATATGTAATCATGCTGCTGGGTACTGCGGCACAAGGCGTACATGTAATAGCGCTTGCCGTGGGATCAGTTTCGACAGTTACTAATTAATATGCACCAAATGGAGCTAGATGGACATAGGATGGACATGGATGGACAATGCAGTTCGGATGGTCGGTATGAGTGCCGCTTGATGTTCGGTTCCCTTGACTATGATCTGAGACGCGTGTAGAATAGCTAGGACACAAGCCTAGCGGCAATATGGTTGCTACAGCGCGGTATGCTGAGGGACAATGAAGAGTGATAGCAAGAGAACCATGAATCCGATGATGCTGATGAATGCCAGTGCTTAGCGAAGATAGCAGTAAGTGAAGCGTCGAGAGCAAAGACCGTCAAAGGGTCTATTAGAGATATTTGGATTTCAAAGAAGATATATTTGCATATAGCGAGAGTGGTAGTGGCATGGGAATCTTGTCTAATGAATGATATGATATTAGGAAAATGATTGTAAGTGACTTCAACTGCCACTGTACGGTAGAAGGGGAGTGTCGAACAGAGGAGAAGTCAACAGTCTTTTATCATACATCATAAGTACACAGAATTGATAGGCGAGAGTAGTAATGAGTATGCAAGACTTAGCCCTAGCAATATGTAATAGTGCTGCATGTGCTGTGGCACGCGTTCTACATGTAATAAAGCTTGCTGTGGGATCAGCAGCGGTAAATGGGAATGTACTATGCACCAAATGAAACTAGTTGGCATGACATGGGCATTCGATGGGCATCAGCTCGTGAAATGTGCCTTGGTACTGTGGCACAGTAGTCCGGCAAGGGAGCGGTAACCTCGGTAACTATATATATTGATAGTGCTAGGGTTAGGGGTGGTCGCGCTATGTGGTATAGGGGTTAGGCAATAATGGAAATGGACTCATGCAAGGCTAGCGCCAGCTAGACTGTCACACTGCACACACTGCATCTTGGAATTAAAAGACTTTTCCTCCAATGAAGACTTTGCAGCTGTTATGCATGCATCCAATTCTACTTCGATTAACCCTTGCTCAATTCTGATTCAACGACATGGAAATCATCAGCCAGAATTCATTAACATTCTCTCATGTCATTACAAACCCCTCCACTATGTCCTTTTGTTCCCTCATGCAGACATAGGATGGGGAATTGAAAATCTACCAGGAATCCCTCAGCTCTCACAGATTGAGTGGTATCGCAGTCACTTGCTTGCCAATAACAACAATCATTTCTCACTTTTTGGGCGACTGATGTGTGAATATTTGGTTGACATGTATTCACACACAGAAGAAGAATGGTGTAAAGACTACAATCTAGCTAGGCAAACTACCACCTAGTCTAGTATATGTCGAAGTCTTGCCTAACTGCTACACTTGTAGGACAAGTATATTCGACCTGAGGGATCTGCTGTCTACTGAGGTAGAGGAAATTGCGCACTATATGGGACTCAAAAGTCCGAAGCTCTATGGGCAAATCTGATGGCTATATGGGATGTCCAATGCATGGGAATTTCGTGTCTGTGGGTTAGTAATGACTGAGAGGGTAATAAAAGAGTGCGAGTGCTTCAGGTTGTTATGGATGTGATGTGAGGGTTGATATGATAATGAGGATAGTGTTTCGCACAATGATAATGAATGGATTATAAAATTGCCTGCCTATGGTTTGTTAGACAGGGACCAAGTATCTGGGGTGATCCCCCTTCTACAGGATGGTATGGAATAGTGTCTACAGGTCCCTTATAACATGCTACATGAAAGTCCAGAGAGGTATAGGCAAAACTAGGCGAGTCCGCTTCAGCTGACATTTGTATGTAAAAAGCCATGAGGTACTGCAGCTTATGATAATACATGTAATAACGGTGCACAAGGCATAAGAATGTGCGAAATAATTGACAACTCACCAGTGGGGTTAGCTAGGACTGGACTGGACATAGGGAGGACAAGTGTGAAGGAATCCGAAGCGTGGGAATTTCGGAAACTGCAGGTCCGAAGCCTCGGAAACGATGGGGTTTGGTCATACTTCATAGAAAAGGCTACTGACAGGTCACAGAATGTTTGACCATCACAATGGCTAGCCTACATACTATGAGAATGTCATTTTTGTGGATGTGTTAAGACCGTACTCAATAGGTGAGAGATCCGAAGGGCTTTGGCCTCAGTTCGTACACTGTGCCCCTTTCCTGAGTACTACCCTTTATTTCAGAGGAGTAATCTACGTCCGAGGGTCCAGAAGTTCTTGCATAGCAGATCCGAGGGTCTGAAGGTATCAGATATGGTACGTCTGAAGGATATCCGAAACGTATGGATGGAAAGAGTACGTCCAGAGGGTATCCGGAGTGCACAGATGGATTCAAGGTATAAGGCTAGTAGTGGATGAGGTCCATACTAGAAACTAATGGATATAGACTACCGGAGGTAGAGTCAGAAGTGTAGACTATAGGAATCAATCCTAAGTCTTGGAAGATACTTAGAGCTGGAAGAGGATCAAGTTTGGATGAATGGAATGAGCAGAATCTAAGATGATATTTGAACTAAGGTTCTCTAGAGTTGTACATGTAGTTTATATACTGTAGGTAGATAGTACAGATAATCAGCGAGTCCAGAACCGGAGGGCTATGCACAAAGTATAATGGAAGTCTATTAGTAAATGCACAGCAGATCAGAAAACGCGAGTCGGATATGAAGCACAGGTAACGGATCAGTAAGCAGGACAGGAATATACACAGCTGGGACACCGGTACAGGTAGATCACCGAAAGGAGATAGAAGCAAGTATGCACAGTGGACTTAGAAGAAGAAGCTGGGGCTCTCAGATGGGTGATCCGGATCAGATCTGTGGTCCAGATAGAAGCAGGATCGATCTGATCTGATCTGATCTGATCTGAGATCAGATGTATGGAATATGACAGGATGTGAGGTTCATGCCAATACTGCTGGCCATGATAATGAAAATGATGATGAAGAATTTCACCCAGAGATCAAATTGCCTGCTAGCTTCATTGGTTCACAAGCTTGGCCATCTGAGCAGACAGCAGATGTTATGGCTCTTGGTCAAAAATATGGCAAACCAACTTTTTTCTGTACCATGACTTTCAATCCCGATTGGCCAGAAGTTCAGGAATGTTTGGAGCGAGGACAGTCAGCTTCTGATGTCCCAGTTATAGTCATGTGAGTATTCAAATCACATCTGGAGAAAGTCTTACATTTTCTTCACACATCCTTTGGAACAAAAAAATATATGATCAAAGTCATCAAATTACAGAAGCGGGGCTTTCCACACGCTCACATTATTATCAAGGTAAGTACATCACAAACAATTGGACATATTGCAATGAATCTGACAATGAGGTTAGGTGGATCCTGAGCCCCCTTTCAAATGCCTAGATACCATTATATCTGTGGAGCTTCCACACAATAATCCTGTGCTTCATGTATATATAAGTAAGTTTTCCTATATTCACAGTATGCTCATTTTTTTAAGATAATTAGACAACAGATGTGTCAAAAAACTGTCTTGGTGGCCCAGGCCTCAGGCCTGGTCTGGGTCAGGGTTAGACATTAGTTTCTGGTCACCCAGATGTGTAGATTGGTTCCAGACATGCCTCAAGAATATCTGGCAGGGCATCTCTTGAAAGTGTGACTTGTCCAATAATAACAGTCCTGTCAACAACATGCATTGGAAGCATGGCCTGAAATTCAATGGAGCCACTAAAAAGTTCAAGAAAAATCTTGACACAGCATGTTCTAACTTTATTGCTACCCAAGCAAGTGGTAAGTTCTTGTTTGTCATTTGTTGTACATCTCTGATCTCCTCTGAGCTTTCATGGACAACTAGATAATTTGTGCCATTACCATGCTGTACTGTTAGAATACAGAATACAATTTTTATTTAAATAGCACCAGTGCATCAACAAGAAGCGATGGATTGCACATCTCACACAACATGTACCTGTTATGCAGGAGATTATCTACTTGTGAGTGGGCAATTGTTGGGCAATTCATGTTGTCTGGAGACAAATCTTGATACTTTATGTTCACGTTTTATTGTCAGGAGGTACTTTAAATTTAAATGCCTGTCTATGTAGCTGTCTAAACTTCATGTATGAGCAGATATTCAGTCACATGTGATGGTTGAAGTTTTTTCAAGTCTTAAATGTGAAGTTTCATTTTGAAGTCTAGGCCAGCATTAAAGATATATTTATATTTCTTATTGTCATTGATGTTCAGCCAGCAACAAAATGTTTGCTGATGCTTTATATTTTTCTTGTCATGGAATATCTCTTTAACATTTGAAATTTTACATCTGCTTAGATGATAACCTAAATATTAAGTATTGCCTTGACATTTTGCACGACATTAAAATCTGTCTTAAATATTACAAACCCCGATGTGTCTAATCTTCTAAATCTAAGTTATTGCATCACGAAGCTAAGTTCCAAGAATCAAACCAACCAAACGATCCTTTTCTACCTGTCTCATCATTCCAGCTAAAGGCATTTACTCTGCGGCTTTCATGAAGATGGCGGATGCATTGGCAAGTGGAGCGTCGGTGATGGCGGTGACTGCAGCCTTTTCGGTTCGAGCCGCCCTCCATTCGCTGAACGCCTCCCCTGCTTTGGTGGTCTGGCGGCCGATCGTGACAATAAGCCTAATGAGTGGCCGCATCACAAACACCCCAATAGGCAAGACTAACGGCCCAAGTCGATGGATCGCGAAGGCGGCGATGAGACACAGCGTGATTGTGCTACCCTTCAAGAGCTTCTCGTTGTCGAAGACGTCCGGTCCCCAACCCAAGAGCGGAATGGAGATGAGGAAAACCATCGGTAACGTGATGGCGCCAGCTTGCGAAAAAACGTGTTGGGTCTGGCGGGCCCTGTGGCCCTTATTTGTGGCGGACTTGATCAACCGATAAAGGAAGGAAATGGCCCATGAAAGAATCGCCGTGAATGCTGCAGGATTGCGATAGGAGGCGCCAAGCTTGATGCCGGTCAAGAGCGCACCGTTGGCGACGGTGGCCCATTTCTCTTCCCAATCTGGATCCTCCTGCTCTGGAACTCTCCCCTTTACAAAGGCTGTGAGACCGATGATCATCTTGTTCCAGTCGTTCATCAGACTGCCGATCTCGGCCTCAGTGCCGTGACTACCCTTGATCTGACGCTCTCGCGCTCGCTCTGCCAGTGCCTCCATCAGTCTGAGCGTTGTTTTCAGCTGCTTGGGGAGCTCCTCATTTCGTTCTGCCTGCCTGTCATCGGGGGATGTCATCAATTTGATCGACCCCTCGATGTCATGCCTGTCCCGAAATTCGGGAACTTCCGTCCAAAGGATGAACGCGACGACGAATGCCACGGAAACGCTGTTATTGATCCAATCATAGGCTTTATTGCCGTAGAAGCCTTCCTTGAAGTGATTGAAGAGCGTGAGGGTGTAGAGGATGTTGTTCGGGGCGGGCAAGATCAGCCGTTGAGCGGACATGTTCCCCAGCTGGTAAGAGTTGGCGAGGGGGTTGGAGACCCAGTCCAGGAAAATGAAGACGCTTCGCACAACGGTGGGAAACGTCAAGGGCACGAAAGACCTATCGGCCCCCATTGCAGCAATGGTGCTCTGCCAGCCCAGGGAAACAGCGAGAGTGACTGTCCAGGAGCTGCGAACGAACGGCGAGCTGCTCTTGGCAAACAACGCAAGCCGTTTCATCACCTTTTGGCTCTGACGACGAAGGAACTTTGTGGCGCCCTGAGGCACCTGGTCCTGCCCCTGCATGATGTCTCTGTCGACGACCGCCAGCTGGATCTGCATGTCCCGAAGTATCTGATAGAACTCACAGGCTTTGTTGCTGAGGTTTTCCGGTACAGGCTCGCCAGCACGAAACGCCCTGTAGGCGTACATCGCCTTGCGGACGTCGGCATTATCATGAGGGTTCAGGTCATCCCCACCGGTGGTGGCGAAGGCGACCTTCTTGGCGATAGCGAGGAGCTTATGGGGGCCCGAAATTTGGGAATTTGAAGTTTTTTCACCCATGTTGACGTTGGTCAAGGCCTTGTAAGGATGGGAGGGAGAGTTTAAAAAGAGATGGCAATTTTGAAGTGCTTGTAGATCTGTATCGAACAAGTGTGGACAAAGACTTTATCCTTGGGTTTCTGAGAGCAAATTCAAGGCGCAATCTTTCTAAAATTCTGCTTCTCGCCTGATCAGCTTTTTTTCCTGCCAACGGACGAAAGTCTCTCCATTGGCTGGCACTCAGCTGAGCAGGTTCGAGAAGTTTTTCGGAAAAACCGAGCCGTCTGACCGATGACAGTAGCTTGTATCTATATAAGAAATTACAGGAGCTCTCAGATGACGTGGCTTCAGCCGAGGGGTTTTTGGAGGTGTTATAGCGTATCGTCGACCATCCTGCATCCTGTAAGGCTGTTACGAGAGTTCGTAGGGGAAATATAACGTAATTATCAAGATAGAGAAATGCGAGGGTAAAATTTACAAGCGATTTTGAGCGAGGAAGAGTTTTCGTGATGCGTTGAGACGTTCTTAGAGTAGGGAACCTCAGTATACGATTCTCTGTAGGTATCAGCGTACATAAAGTCATGTACGGTTTATATACGTGTTCGAGTAGCTTACTGGGCCATGACAACTATTCGTACCATATGGTGAGGTGATAGCGGAGAAGGAAAGGGAACCGTGCGCGTAGAGTTGCCGTGGAGTCTGAGCACAAGGTAAGATAACGGAAAGAGTAGAATCCACGTGACTCGGATGCATCAGTGAGTCACGTGGACGACTTCGATCTTGGTCCTGCAAAGTATTGCAAGCTGATATTTGGGGCTGCAGGAGCTGAGGTGGCTTCAAAATAAAATAAATTTTCGAAATGATTTTGCGCTCCTGCTGCCCCTGACACGGCACGTCGTATCCGAATCAAGCAGCCTAGCAGCTTTGAGGGATTTTTTGAAATCGCTGAGCACCCCTCTGTCCAAGCGAGATTTCTGTATCGCGACATTGCATGAGCTGACGTGGCACTGAATATTACCCTCGCGAGGGAGATCTGCCGACATTCGACCGGTAGAACTTACCCAGGATAAGATGAGTCTCGCACATTCACACTTTGCCTCTTCCCTATCCATCATGAAATCCATGGGTGTAGACCAGCCAACGCTATCGGCGAGGACCCTCACACCCCTATCCCGTATGGCCAACATTCCTTTGCGCCAGATCCATCAGTTCCTCTCGGCGTACCTCATTAATACCCATTCAATGTTCCCCACTCACCCAAGAGCTTCCAGTAGATACAACTGCGCAGCCGACGATCGGATATTGGAAGTGCGATCATGTATCACCGCAACGACCAACGGCCCTTCGAGCCCCCTCTCAGCTCTGACGCCGCATAATTATCGAGAATCTACGTATCAGAATCAGAACAGCCTGTTGATAATAAATTCCTACGCTCTCAATGTCTTCTTAGCCTTCAGGGGTCTTCTTCGTCGCGTATTCTCGGTATCGTTAACCAGGAGGTGAGCCCAACCCGTGAGAACTTTTCTTCGATACTTACTGGTTGTTCTGACTCGTTATCGGTTGAACGTTCAATATTGTAACTTCTGTAGCTGCGTCTTGCTACTTTGCTGGCGTCTATGGCCCCTGCAAAGCTACGATATCGCTTTTTTTTCACGTCAAAAGAAGTCTTCTGTGTCAGCAAATTTACCGTCTGTTCATGGCGTAAAGATTTATTAAAGGCCAGCTGCTTCTGTTTCCTCGTAATATGTATATCAGTATCATGGCTGATTATGTGTTTCTCATTGGACATGCAGGGTGAATGCTTACGTTTTATGGAACACCTTATCTCTGACCGATGAATGGAGTCACATTGGTTGGACTTCAGGTCGGCAATGTGCTTTTCCTGTCACTCGTCATGATGAATCTTACATTATTTTTGTTGTAGAAACGCGGACCCCTTCCAACAGCAGAGTATCGCATGCGGTTAGTCCTGAAAACACGGGGGTTATGAATGCAGTGAGCACAGACTCTATCTATTGGTCCGACTTATTACTATTTTTGTCACGCATGTCTAGCCATGGGCTCCACAAATAACGTCCGATACCAATTGAGTACAATTGTATCTGAACCTTCTACAAAAAAATAATCATAGTACGAGTTTCGCCGCAACCAGTATCACTTTCTCCGTCTATACTTCCTACCCGCTGTCCCGTCGCTTCTACATGGAACACAATCAGTAAGAAGTCTACCCTTGAAATTACTCAAAGCGGCGTTCTGTGCACTGAGTCTGGCTTCTTGGGTTGGTTGGGATGCCGGTGACCCACATTGCACATTCGGTGGAAAACGTGTTCAGAATACATTCACATTCCTTTCGGAGTCCAAATGCTTCGACGTGCCAGTCTCAGTCATTTCGCTCTTTCCTTGGCTGCGAACGGGATGTATTACAATTGAAAACCTGACGGTGGAAATTGGCGGACTGCCTTCCATCAACTACAGTCTTGGATGTGCCTGCACGGATGTATCGCTCGATGTTCTGGTCACGCGGTCAATAGCGTTCACATTCCTCACGATTACGCAGGATGTTCGTACTTTCGTAGTTCTCTTGTTATTATGGCTAGCCGCAAGGCCATGGAACATGCGATATATAGTGTCATCTGACGAATGCATGCGCTTTGGATGGCTTCTGGACTTCGCAAAAGAAAATTAGTACTACACAGAGGTGCCTCGTTTATAAAGTACTGTCACTCGTCGTTTGTTATGTAAGGCAGTGCCACCAGACACGATGGGTGTGGGAGCCTGGAGGCACGTCCATGAATGTACAAGGTTAATTCAACAACGTCGACCACAACATCCATCAGACAGCGCACCAAACTCACCCCGACCGCGTTTTAGGATTTTTCTGCTTTATTTTCTAACGGGCCTAGCGTTTTCGATACATCTGTTGGGCACTTCTTCCGTTCTACTTTCAACATGCCACTCGTCGTTCCTGCCCTTCGTCTGTTCATGGTTTTTATGAATGTGTATGACACGTACAAGACTCTCAAAATACCACCTGGACGCAAGGGCGGTCCCCCTAGCATCAGGGCAATGACTCAGAGAAAGAGGGACCTCAAAGGGTGTCTTGCGGTTTGGGTTGTTTGGGTAAGGCTCGCTAGCATGTTATTCATAGTCTACGTAGCATGCTCATGCTGTCGTGCTGTAGTGCTGTCTTGCAGCATATGAGAGAACGTTTGACCGTTTTGTCAGCTTCATCGTACCGTTCTACAGCGAAATCAAGTCAGTTATGTTACTGTTTCTTTTGCTGACTCGTGCCAAGGTAGGATACACATAACTTTTCCATATAAGCAAAGTTAACGCCTCATTCATGCAGGGAGCTGAACCCCTGTACTTGCATATTCTACGCCCACTTATCAAACCATATGTGGACACCGTGGATCCATTGCTCGACCTAGCAAGGGATATTGGAGATTTTCTGTTTGCTCTCTCACAAGTTCCGCTCAATTATGTACTCTCCCTATGCTCGGGTCTGCCTTGGCACACAGAAGAAAATGAGTCAGCCACCGACCTTTCCGAAAATACCTCAAAGTTGAGCACGACACGCTCTAGTAGTGGCTCTAGCATACCCATAGCGGTTAAAGCATATGCGACCGTGGAATCAAAACCCCGGGCTGCGGGAAAGCGCTCAGTCGGTGTCCGCAGTGTCTCTGATGATAGGGTGCCGCCCAAGTCCCGTCAACCTCCTGTTGATTCCTACGAGAGCATGTCACTCCGCATGCGACATTCCAAGTCGTCCTCGATGAGAACTCTCCCACACTACTCCAACAATACAGTTGATCGTATTCATGCACGTCCCGCAATGACCAATACCAGAACAGCTGCCTATCAGATTTGGTGTCCCCCACCGCCCACATATGAAGAACAACACAGACGAAGCCGTTCGTCTCTTGGACAGTCGGAGATGGCCAATGTATCTACTCCCAATCTGGTGAACCCTCCATCAGGAGTTGTCGTTAACGAACCTCCTGACGAAGACTGGAGAGGGTACCCACCTTTCCCTTCGGCATACCCCCCGACGCCCTTGCCTGCATCTCACTCTCTTCCTGGAGCCGTGCCACCTGGACAGGATAATTCCATCGGTTCACCATCTTCACAGATCACCATATTTTCGTCCATTCCGGAGGATACATTGATAAATCGCGGCCAGGATTTTGATGTGTCGCTCCAGCAAGCTCATGAGCCCGCGAGCCCCGGCTCTAGCAGCTGCTCGAGTGACGAAAATAACAGTTTACGGGTTCATCCTAGTATAGATAGGTTCCAATTATCCGGCGGTGTGGGCAGCCAGGATGAGAACGAGGATGCACACACGGATGATGACGACGACGATTTTGATGTCACTTTACGGACTCCTTATCGCTCATTCCCGTCGTCAGCATCTAATGCATCTTCCTCTGTGGCGAGCCTGCCCAGCGCTTTGACTACTACCGATAACGCATCGTCTCTGCGTACCAGCAGCTCATCAGAGTCGACTCGCTCCTTTCATCTGTCTGATTCGTTGCATTATGTAGGACAAAAACGCCCATACCCAGCTGTTACCATGACAAGTCGCACTGCGGCTGTTGGCGCTATGTCCAGGAATACCACCATGCGTGGCAAGGCCACTATTGCCCCATCTTACCAAAATGACCTCGACTCTGGCCCCAGCGAAACTGACGATGACAGTGATGACAGTGATGGTGAAGACAGTGGAGCCAAGAGGAGAAAGGTTCTCGAACCTAAACGGCGAACCACATACCTATGTCCTACTGCCAAGCCCACTCCAAACATCCGGAAGCCTTCATTGACTACCCGAAGCCTACCAGCATCCGCTCGTGGGAAAAGCAGTGCTCCTGCACCAAAAATTGGTACACGCGCTGGTACACGCGCTGCACCTCAGACAGTAGGAGCAGCTTCCCGCGGAGATACCTTGCGTGGACAGACACGGAGAAGCACTTTGAAATTGCCGTCACAAGATGCTGGGACCTATCCTCGCACGGTGACCGCACGAAACAAGACTTGATGTCGGTTTCGTGACTTCCCGAATTTAATTCCAGTTTCTTTCTGACCCCATTTTCATTCACCCATAAGAACGATTACCATTCACTGTACACAAAACAATGTTGCTATCACAGTATATACGCATTCTATTGCATTCAAAAAATCATTCAAGTGTCAGGAAGTCTTGGTCTCGGTGTAGTTTTGCTGGTCTCACTAGTAGCGTTTGCATTGTTAAAGAGCTGTGCTTTTCCCTGCTAGTGTGCCCTCTGTTGATGGGATCCATTTCCCACGTTCCTTGCAGCGCATCGAAGGGGAGTGTATACTTACTATCGTTAGGATTCGAGCGAGTATACTGCAGCCCTCGTATCAATGGCAGCGATCTCCGACAAGGCGGCCATTCAAACAACAAAGTTCTTGCCGGCCTTCGGTCAATTTAAAACACTTGGGGAAGTATAAACCACTCAGGCTGGTGAAGTATGTCTGAAACTTTGCTGGCACCATATCTACACTATTATGCTAATCCAATTCCTATCATCAAGTGACTCGCTCCAGTCCTCTGTCCACCCGACGATCATTGCAGTGCACCGCGGTCGAACCGGACTCGAAACTTCTGATTCCTCGCTCTGTTGAGTTTATCGAGCTGCAGCGATAATTCAAGACATGGACCGCCTTGAACACACAGTAGCCTCGAGGCAAGAGTCATTGCATTGTTCGAAACTGATGCGGGTTCCGGAATATCTGACGTATGCCTACGTGCGCCCACAAACTCGTTTGCCGATCGGTCCACCAGCACAGCATAAGCGGTCTTCTACTGCACAGCGGTGCAAGCATATCGTCGCTTAGGTCTCTAAAACAGTCCCACTAAATCTGCGAGCATGTTTACTGACGCTGGTGAACACGTTTTTTCCTGCACGCGCACCCAGTAATAACGTACCCATGCACTAAGTGCTTGGGTCACCGTCGCAGGCTGTACTTGGACGAGTTTCGTTATAAGACCTTGCACAACTCAGATCAAATGGTCCGCATACCCTTGGGTGATTTACATTGATTCCTTTTCATATCCCGCGATACCTCATGGACGTCCGTGAAATTGGTCTGGGTCGTGTCATTGGTTGTGAACTCCGGTGTATACCGCCCAGATTCGCAAGTCATTTAAAGCTTAATATTTGTTCTCGTTAAGTCTAATGGTTCTTCTCCACAGCTCGAATCATGTTGGGGACTGAAATGGTGTCCCAAATTTTATGCTCGAGGACCAAGTGAATTTGATATTGGGATTTTGACACCTGATGGAAAATATAACTCCCTGAAGATTGGTGGTCTGGCTATGGAGTATAGAGCTCAGGATGGCATTGCGAATTTGAAACCGTCTCAAAGCCTTCCCAACACCACCCACGATGCTGATGGCACGCTAGGATTAAGGAGACGCGAACATCCCTCTTCACCATCCCGACACTTCTGCATACCCGCGTCTCCCGTGTACATTGTGCACGAGAGAACAGAAAATCAACCTGATTTCATGCGTTCTCATGTTACTCCCGCACATTCCTCAGCGCCTCTGATTGTGCCGGGAAGGACGGAGGGAGCACTGCCTATGCCTATCCCTGGATTAGGAACCACGTTGTCGTCGATCCAGCCCATCTCAGGGCCCTATACGTCAGAGCTCTCATATGCTCTACTTCCGGGTCATTGGCCGCACTTATCGCAGAGCTGTAGTGCTCCAATAATTGAGACACCCCTGCATTTACATTATTTAAGCCCAAACAGTATGCCTGCTGTATCACAGGATTCAAGCGCCCTGCTGTATGGCGTAGCGCCGGAGAAGGACTCTTTAGAGTACTTGGTCTCGGGTCCAGAAGATGTTCAGGCACAGTATCTTCCCCCGAACAGCATCAATGCCCATTCCACACCACAGGTTCATGTCATGAACCCTACCATGCAAACCCCGCAAGGGGCTTTTCTGGATTCATGGAACGACCTCGATTTCTCTCCTGCGTCGGCGACCCCAATGACGTGTTCAACGTCGTTCAGCGCCGACTCCAGTTTGATTGAACAGTTCGAACAGCATCATGGTCAAGCTGTCGCAACTCCGATGTCAGAACTAATGGGAATGGGGTTGGAAAATTCCCCGCAATCCAATGACCAGTTTGAGGCAGGGATGCCGGACGAGTACTGGCAGCTACATATGGCTTTCACGCGTGACTCGCCGATGCATCAGCCGAGAGGCCTATCTCCTATTGATGTGAGTGTGGATCAGCTGCCAAGCACCGGTGAAGGAGACGACACTATGTACAATCTTTCCGACACCTTTCTCTTCTCCAGCACTTCTCATGGTGCCTTCGCTTGCTGAAGGTCACTGGGCAACTGTTCAAATAGGCAGCTGTCCAATATATTCATATTTCTATTTCCGCTATTTCCAAGAACCTGTCGAACATGATGCGCCCTCATGGTGCTGCACCATGTTTGCGTGTTGTTCAACAGGCACAACTGGCTCTGCACGTCAGTTCATGAACACAAGCAAAACAAAACGTTCGGGGGCCCATCCGTACTGCTGCGGACGGTGGTATTGCCAGAAACACATAAGTGTATATTCGTTTAATACAAGGACATGATACCCATATGTTTTATTCGCATAATTGTCATAAATGTTTGTTACTTGGCATGCGACGGCGTTGTGATTTAATATTCAATGTGATTCATGCAGAAGTTGACTTCAACAAGCCATGCCACACGCTGCTGCAAGCCTTGTCCAGCGTCTCCAGCAGACCCTGCGTAGAAATTTCAAATCCAGCATACCCAACTTCTAGCCATTTATTAGCAAGCATCGTACTTACGTCCATCTCTAGTCATAGACCGGAACTGAGCATGTCCCACGAACTACCAGAACAGTCCGGTGTACTAAATGCTGAAGTTCTTCCGCCAGCATATTCTGCTCATCCACATAATCCAGGACCCTCAGGGCAAGGCCCAGTGCAACAACCAAATTCTCCTCATGAACGGATACCCGGAGCTTACCCTCACCGCGCCTCGTCATTTTTTGGGACAAATTCTACACCGTCATTTATACCACCACCACATTTTGGGCCCACTCCTCTGTTACAGTCTGACCCTACCCTAGGGCTGCTGCCATATTATGACCCGCGGTCTCCGTATGCCATTGCAGAAGCAACGTCGCGCGCACGATGGCGATTCATATGTGCTTCTCTGTGGGCGATTGGTATTGTCATGTGGGTAGTGGCGGGTGGTGTATTCGAAGGACTGCGAGAGCTAGCGAGATATATAGCGGTCTAGTGCGCACCGCTGTAGTAAGTGTGTCACCATCTTAACTGTCGTTTGCTAAGTCGCAGGAAATTCAGCCTTTCACACATGAACAATATATACGAAGCTTATTTTGGTCGGCAGGCATATGTTTTTCCATGTATGACTTGTGGTTCTGCCCATGTTTCACTGCCATCTTTATGCAAAGGCTGATCATTATCCTCGTTGTTTGCAGATGCTCCATGTAAACACAATATATCTTGTACAAAAGCCATGGCATTTTTATTGCATACATTTCTTCTCTTTCAAAGGCGACGTTTCCCCGGATGCGGAATTTGCATATTCAACTTGAACGTGATACCCCCTACCTGCGTCTGTATAGTTGGTTCGCGATCGACACCAATCCTGTGGAGATCTGTGGCTGGTTTGACAACCTCGACGAATCGGAGTGTTGATATGGCGATGTGCACCTAACTCACCACAGACTATCTTTCATTTATATAGGTCTGCCTAGGGAAGACATAAACTCACCCGTGACGTTCCACAGACGTACTCTCGATCATAACCTTTTCAAAACAAAATCGGTAATACACATTCGGTAATCACTGGTAACTTCTGATCAACGAACAATGCTCAAACTTATCGCACAAGGTTAGATTTCAATTTCACAGTGAGTGTCATCTGAGTCTGGACAATTTAATTCGACCAAAAGGGTTGGGACTAGTAGTAGTACTCTTGACAAGATAGCTTGGATAAGGCCAGCGTCCCCTGCAGCTGGGGGGATGTCATTTTTTCCGCTGGTGTTTACGGCAGGAAGTACTGTCAAGATAACCTGCCCTTGTCCATGCGAGACACCTCATAAAATGAATATATTAATAGACACAGACATGGCGAAGTTGTCTCAAATCCAGAAGATCGACGGCTTTATGAGGTGCATGAAGTATATGTATGACTCTGATGCTCTTGTTTAAATGTTGCAATTGTTGTATATATTTCACGTGCATCATGAGGTGAACAATCGTCTCGCTAATAAACAAAATATTATTATAATAATTTAATACGAGGAAATAAAAGAACCGTTACAGTGGACCAACCGCATACAGCTAGTTTCAGTTTCGACCCTTTCGTCGAGGGTGGTGTTGCCAAACGACACCCACCTTTCAGCCAGGCAACGACCTAATCAAGAGAATTACCTCTTGTTCACGACTGTTTGCCTCAACCTCAACAATTTGGAAGTTTAACTGCTCAACAACGTTTACACAATCATTAGTAGGATTGACACATTCCGGACCTTTCATTCTCCTCTGCTTTCTCTTCGATTCATCCGGCAGCCACGTTGAGGAGGAGATGGTCTGTGCGTTTGTTGAATGAAGGGTATGTGCGTGCGAAAGAATTAAGGTTAGGGTCTGTGCGTGAGAGAATGTGTGACTTTCGTGACCCAAATAATTGGTGGTGTTAATTTTTTTCGGTTTTGAATTCTGGGTCGGCCCCGCGCGCTTCCTTTTGTTCCTTCACACTTTGACAACCTCGATCGCACCTTCCACGCCGATAACCACAGCGACAAAACACCCTTCCTCACCGTCCACGGCGACGACCTAATCACTCCGCTCATCATCTGTCACCTTTTAGTGCGCTTCATTTGCTGTCGCTTCGTTGCGTTGACTTCTCTTATTTATCTACTCCCACGCGTCGCGCACGTCGACCGCTGTTGCTCTTTGCTGTCACGCTCATCACCGACGCTGTTCACCTTCTCTCCATCATTCGCAATCACTCATAGCCCATATACACACCTCTTTGCCAGTTTGTTTTTCGATTGTAGCCATATCAGCAAACACAGTCTCGCGCTACCTCCCACGATCGTCCGTACCACATTCATAACATTATATGGTTGTTAATGTCCGATTTCTAGTCTTAGCCATCCCACATAACTTGTCTGTAATCAACTCACGCACCATCCTACCAATCTGGCGTCTATAGCTTCCACTCCTCCGCCCATCCAAAGGCTCGAAGAGGACCTCATTAATCGTTCGTTACTCGATTCTCTCGAAGCCCAAGGAGACGCAGAACCCATTCATCCATCTCCGCAACCTGTCATGTCTCACGCAAACTCTAACTCTGGTTCTGGAGCACCATCTCCTGAGGCGCAGTTTCATATTCCACCTATGAATAGGCCTGATTCCCCCAGCAATGTCGATTTCAATGCCAGCCATGAGAGTGACCGTATGCTCCGCACCTCCCTTCAGCAACAAATTGATGATAATCATCATCGAAATTCGGAGTCATTGTTCTCTCATGGCGGAGTTCAATCCATGTATAACACATCCAATAATTTCCATCTCCTTCCGGAGTATCTTTCAGACGACATCTCCCTTAAGCAGAGTCTCGCAGGGAGTAAGTCTCCAAACGACTTTGGCGCTGGGTCGTTAAGGTCGTCTTTGAGCGCTTATAACGGAATCAGCGGTGGCAATGCTTCCAGTACTGGTGCCACCGCCTCATATCGCCTGCGTCAACCGGACGGTCTCCCCTCACAACCTTATTCAAACGAGATATTTGGGTCTCATCAGCCCTTAAACTTGCAGCACCAACTCTCTCAGCAATCTCAGCAGGGCGCTTCTAGGTCTGCCGCGTTCGAGTCACGCAGCGGGTATGACTTTGGAACCACCTCTGCGCTGGGAGGTGGTAAGGTTCCTCAACAATTTTCTTCCTTGGACCCGTTCCTACAAGCACATTCCTCTAAGAGTCAACAACCACAGGTCCACGACGCTTATAATCCATTGTCGCACAGTAATTCTGGTTCCCAGATGCCTTACCTGAATGGCATGCACCTTCAAAGCCAGACGCCTTATGGTCCCCACTTACAGTCTAACGGTGGCACTGCAGGAGTGTCACCAAGCAATGTAAGGCCTATGGGTAGCGTTGGGCAGATGAATTTAAACGTCGAGTCGCAGACCGTCAATAATGGGCTACCAGAAGAGATCTCGACCATTTTCGTGGTTGGCTTTCCTGATGACATGCAGGTATTGTTCAGCCACTTCTGACGTTCCGCAACTTCTGACGACTTGTATAGGAGCGTGAATTCCAGAATATGTTTACGTTTTCCTCCGGCTTTGAAGCTGCGACCCTCAAGATCCCAAACAAGGAGTATACAGCATACGGGTCAGTTGGTGGAACGACTTCGAGTACTCCATCTGGTCTTCCTCTACGCGGAGGTGCCTATACCGGTTATTTAGGCACCGGTTCCAACGATCCTTACAATATCGTCACTGTCAATCAAGGTGGGGTTGTAATTGACAATGGACGAGATGGCCCAACGACCTCCTGGCCACCCCTCGCCATACCGCTAGATGAGTCTTCGCACTTTCAAGTGGGACAAGGGCTTGGTGGCCAGCCACCACGAAAGCAGATCATAGGTTTTGCCAAATTTCGCACTCGTCAGGAGGCGCTTGAGGCAAGAGACCTCCTTCAGGGCCGCCGCGTGGACATCGAGAAAGGTGCAATTCTCAAGGCTGAAATGGCGAAGAAGAACTTACACACCAAGCGAGGTGTTGGCATGGGTGCCACGACGTCTGGAGGAGGTGGAAGTGTTTCTCTTGGTAGTGGTATGGGTAACATCGGGGGCCTGAGTGGAAGCGGAGGCATGGGCTCCCTTAGCGGCCTTGGAAATGATATCATCGCTAATCTTGCCGGCCTGGGTCTCAACAACAATCTCAATTTGAACAATCTGGCTACGCTTACCGGTAACAATTCTGATATGCTCTCCCCGCGCGAGAGGGAGGTAAACTCGGTGGGGCTAGGTGGGTCTGGCTGGCGCGAGGGAAGACTCGGGGACAGCAGCGAGGATGAGCGGGAGAACAATATTCGTGACAGGCGCAGAGAAGCGCTTGGCTTTGGGCTCGGTCTGATGCGCGGTGCTCGTGAGCGCGCTCAGGCTGATGAAGAAGAGAGGATCAGGCGCAGCAAGGACCTCAAGCAGTTCCAGCCTGACGCTTCTCGAATGTTACCTGGAAATACTCCTGCTTTTGAAGCTTTCCATTCGGTTTCCGCCCCGGCTTTATCCCGTCATTCTCAGAGTGGTCTCCTTTCTCCTGTGGGTGGGGCGATGTCCACTTCTGGGCTAACAGAAGGTGGAAGTAGCGGTCACAGCCCGCTCATGGGAAATGGATATGGTAACATTATCGCTCAGACTGGTCGGGATGGTTCCAGTAATATAACTCCTGACCATAGTGGCCATCGGGAGTCCCGAAGTATCGGACCTTGGGATGCGCCTTCTCCGCGTGAGGCATCCAGCATTCCGCAAACCCTTTCGTCACTTTACGCAGTTCGGAAGTCCTCTTTGATGCCAGTTCGACCTCCATCCCCTCAGGACGAGTCCCCTCCTCTTTCTCACGCAGCATTCTCGCCGAGCGACGAGGACGACATGATGCTTCCACCCCACCGTTCTGGCGCATTGCGCTCGCTTTATCCCCTATCTTCCCAGTTGGAAGAGTCTTTACACCTGCAGAGTCAGTCTCAGTCTATGGCACCTGGGAGTGCTACGTCAAGCTCCGCTGGAGGGTTTGAAGGTGACAGACCAGTCCTCCTCGCAGTCAGCACCAGTGCACAACCGAATTCAGGCAGTGCTGGTATCGGCTCACCTCAGCTTCCATCTCCCACTTCGCAGTCGGGGTCTGCGACTTCGTCCACTGGAATGAATGGAGGGAGTAGTGCAACTAGTGCGGGTAACGGTGCTGGTGCAGGCCCAAGGAATGTTGTTGTTGACCAGAACCCTCCTATCAATACATTGTACGTGGGCAACCTTCCGACAGGGTCCGTTGGCAGTGGTTACCCTGCAGGATTTTTGGAGGATAGTTTGAGGGAACTTTTCTCTCGGCGCCCGGGATATAGGAAATTATGCTTTAGGCAAAAGAGTAACGGTCCAATGTGCTTCGTTGAGGTGAGTGATTGTACTCGTGGTTACGGTACAAGGTCTCATCCAGGATCTACGCAGTTTGATGACGTGCATTTTGCCACGAAAGCTCTCAATGAATTGTATGGTAATACTCTCAGTGGCATCGTTAAGAATGGTGGTATTCGCCTGTCATACAGCAAGAATCCATTGGGCGTACGCACACCAACTAGTGCTGGTACTGGTGCATCCTTGGTTCAACAACAGCAAGGCAACGTTCACTCTGGCGTTGCATCTCCCTTTCCTCCAGAGTCATTCCAAGTGCGTCACCCCTTTGATGTCGACACGTCTGTAGGGATGAGACGCGAGAGTTCGAACGCGACATCTCTGTCAGGGGCGTTTGGCTACTCAAGATCACCGCCACCTCCACGGTTTTTTTCCCCACCCCCGTCATCCACCAACTTCGGCATAGCTCCCACGCCGCCCGTCAGCAATGCGAACGCCTTCCCTCGTGGCTCGCAAGCCTTTGGGCTACCTTCACCTAATGGTGTACCTTCAACTTTTTCGCCATTCGGTCTATCACCCTCGTCACCTCGTTCGCGCGCTAATGGTCTCCCTCCATCGCATGCCTTGATACCCGATCAGAGCTCAGAAGGTTCCTTGAGTTATGATCACCCGCAGCATTTCCCGCATCGCGCTTTGTCGCCTTCATCGACCACACTAGAGGCCGCTAGGGCCGGTTAAAGGGACGAACTTAAATTCCCTCGTATTCTCACAGTCCGCATGCAAGCATCTACAGCACAAATCTGCAAGTTATATATATATCTGTACTTACCACCCCACGACATGATTGACATCCCTCCATTTCTCATTGATTGCATGGTTTTCTTCCAGAACCCACTTTTTCGGACTGTCAGCTTCGCCGTCGCCTCCAATTTTTTATTTTTTTCCCCGTTTCGCAACCATTAATCGCAATCCTCCATCCTACATACTCACAATTGGGCTGTTTTCTTCTTCGTCTCTGCGTTCGTATCATTCGCTCCCACAGATTCAACTATCCTATTGCTCGCACGTCAACCTGCTGATATCTCTACTATACTAGTTTACCACTTGTTGTTTTAGGTACCTTCGAGTTCTTGTCCCTGTGTTGACTCGGTGGTTTACATTTCGCGTTCATCTCATTTCGATTCTGCATGCCACCTGTTTTCTGAACTTCGGGTTACCACCCAGCATTTTCTCGACACTCCCATCTACAGCGTCTCATACGCACCTTATGTATACTACTCTACTGTGAATGGTTTGATGCTGCTGGATCGTCAATGAAATATAATTTGTCTAAATGTGCACGGATTTATACCGGGTTCGCTTTGGACTGACTACTTGAGAATGTTGAAATATCTTACGAAGTGACTACAACTACAACCCACCACATCCTTCCAGAACCGCTGCTGTGTTACAAAGAACGAATATATAGCACCGCCGCATTATGGATACTGACTCTTTCGACGAAACATATGTTCTACTTCTCCTCGCAGACTCTAATCTGCCCACGGGCTCATTCGTCGCTTCCGCTGGGTTTGAGTCCTATGGAACGCATGGATTCCTCTCTCGTTCATCCGCGTCAAGTGGAGCGCAGGGAAGAGCAGCTGTAGCAGGCACAGTCGCCTTCATTCAAGATAGCCTGCATACCTACGCCCGAAGCGCTCTTCCATTTGTTTCGGATGCCCATAACGTAGTAGATGCATTCAAGGATCTTAAGGGGAAGCCAGAGATGGGCCATGACGCTACTGTCAACAGATTACTCGAGCTGGATGAGCTGTACGAAACTATGACACTCAATCATGTGGCTAAGCGCGCCTCAAAAGCTCAGGGGGTAGCACTCCTTACACTGTACGCAAAAGGGTTTGCTTGCCCTTCAGGTCTCGGTGATGAAGACCATCTCTCAAAGAGCTTGGCTGTCCTTATCGATCGTCTGAAACTGATGGTTCGCGGAGAAGAGACGCATGGCCATCTGCCTGTGTGCTGGGGTGTGCTGACAAGTGCTCTTGGGATATCACTTCGTATGTTTAATATTCGAATTCTCGATATAAATTGTAATGGTTTATTAGTGCGGGCTCAGCACCTTTTTCTGTTTCTCCATGCACGTTCACTTCTCTCCTCTGCGGTTCGCTTGAATACGATAGGACCCTACAGTTCACAGCAGCTTTTGCTCCACTCGGTGAAACCCCTGGTCGAGGCGCAGGTGTCACAGAATAAGGATATACGTACTGGAATTTTTGTGGACATACATCACAGCGATGTGGGTGATCGGCCTGCTACGACATGGCCTCTTGGCGAAATCCTCGCTGTTCGACATGATTTGCAGCACTCGAGAATATTCAATAGCTGATATGAATTGTAGTGTGTCGCTTTTTAATACCTTGGTGGAGAACGAAATTTCCCTACATAGTCACCCTGGATAACTGTGCAGAACTGAGCGGAGCAGAGAAAGGGGAGTGCAAAGACTGTGATACTTTTACTCTGTCAATGGATCATGAATAGTACGTCGGAAATCGTTAGGTTCTAGTTGGGCGCACGTTGAAAATCAGCATTTTCCTACCCTAAAACTCCCTCTCGCTGTGAAGCCCTTTCCCCTCAGTTGCGATCCGTACAAGCCACGTGTCATTTGGATGAGGTGGTGCCATTATTCCAGCATGTTCTCTTCTCACTATGGAACTTTTGCAGTCGCTTCATTACTCTAGTGGCGAGTCGTACCATGCACAACAGAACTCAGTGAATGACTTCAGCGGGTTCTGTGGTCCACCGTGTCGCATTCGCATCATTCCTGGTAATTAATGTCCAGTAATTTCCATAGAGTCGAAGCATATTGTACGACCTAGAAGGAACGATAGTTATACTGTGGGCTATCGAGTTAAAGCTTGTGGTCCTGCGCGCTGCTTGGTGACTCGAGCTTTCTGTTGTGGGGTGTTCCGTGTTCACCTCTAGGCTGTTGACATCTCTATCCGGTGCTTGGGTTTTGCTGCGGTAATTGGTTTCTGTTCTGCCTCAGCAAAGCTCACGCAAATTATACACATCACAGCGATATGGCTGCCATTCTCAATTCTTCCACCTTTAACTTCCAAGACATTGTCGGTTGCATTGGAAGAGTCGAAGACGGAAGGGGCGTCCCTCGAGAGCTTTCAGTGAGGCTAGGAGATTACATCATTTCCTTGACGGTGGGACTCACTCTATCCCTAGCTTGCGTGCATTCTTCTGGCCTTCGGCCCCATCAACGCTTTTTGCTTGATGGTGAATCCCGACAGTTTTGGTCTGTCTGTCGAGAATCTAGGTTGGTACGTATGCACCTCGGGGATATATATCTTGTGTTCCTGAGACACCCTCGCGGGG
The DNA here is from genome assembly GCA_016695475.1 of Suillus decipiens. Lineage (NCBI taxonomy): Eukaryota > Fungi > Basidiomycota > Agaricomycetes > Boletales > Suillaceae > Suillus > Suillus decipiens. The sequence goes on along the minus strand of MU172935.1, from coordinate 14,449 downwards.
TGTATTCCTTTTCATGGACAGGCTATCACATTAAAGGAGGCTTTGGGGCAATGACTGGGCCTAAAATAAACCACAAAAATGTCATTAGCAAGTTTCAAACTTACTCTAAGAGAAACAGATTTCGACTCTGTTGCACCAACCACTTGGCTAAGACGAGTTTCCGGGCAAACCATGCATGTCAAGGTGTGCTTTGATAGAAAAAAAATATTGTTGTTTCAAACCAAAGCTAACGCAGTCCAAGAGAAACTTATTTCAATTTTGTTGTGGTAACCACATCCAAGTTGAGATGAACCTCCGAAGAACTACCCATGAGTGAATGCCAAGGTGTGATAAAGTCGGAGCTGCAGTCAGCTTAAGAAAATTCAAGACGACATCCCCGATGGGATAATTGTCTGCCTTCACGGTTCAGTGAGCACCGGAGACATACGTCTGGCATTGCTGGTAAAAAAGGTCCACTTCAATAAAGTCAATTCCAACCATGATTCCCCTTTCGCGAGAAAAAAGATGGCGACTGCAACGTTATCCGAAGCAACCACACATCAACTGAGGTTACCAAAAATGGCTATTTCACAGAGGATTATGAGGATGACTGGTACAGCAGACTACAGTGCACTGATACGAGCCACCTATTTTTCGTAGATGGAAGCATGAAATGTTGGCAGAAAGCGATCTAAGCTACATAGGTGATCACATGAATGGCTTCAATGGCAATCGAAACTAGGAATACGTACCACTCACTATTCATGCTGCGGTGGTCAACGCTAATCTTGCAGAAACTTCGGCTTGGCTTCGGACCAAGTTCGCGAGGTATGTTACCATCAGAGTGTCCTGTAGCCCCGCAGTCCAACCGCCATCTTCCTCTACGCTGGTACCCAATACGTCCATAAGATACCTCCCGACTGCCTTGTCCCCGACGACCTCGCCGCGCAAGACAGACTGCACATATGCAAGTACTCTGCCGAGCATGTTTTGCACGTCTGTCAATGAAGATGCAAGAACATCAAGGTCGGTTTGATTGCATGACGGGTTCGGAGATAACAGCAAGTCAACTAAAGCAAGAAATTCAATCGAGGAATATCGGTACACCTCATGAACTTGAACTCACGGCCGCTGCGCTCTGCTTCGTGAAAGCGAAGTTCACAAGGGATTGGAACAAATACACAATTTTCGGGTTTGGGGAAGATCCCAACGGGTGAACTGAATCAGTTGAAATAAAATCAGGGGAACTGCATAGCACGGAAGATACAGTACGCACCTTACATATGCCTTCACTCCAGCACCCTTGCCCTCCTCCGTTCCAGTATCAAGGGCAACGTGTACCGCTTGATTTGGTGCGGTCTCTTGAGAGTAGAAATTTTGAATCAAGGCAGAGTATGTGTTTAGGTCTGAGCCAGTCGAGTACCACCCTACAATGGTTTCATTGGGCCTAACACGAGTGCAAAGGTCATACATGGCACGGTGGTAATCCATATCCACCGCAACCTGCTCATCGGTCTCCGAGTGGAGGACAGCAAATGCAGACTTGACATCAACAGTAGAATCTGCACGCGTACCAAGAAGGGTACCAATGACACGATGCTGAGCATCGGTTCGTCGAAGGTAGTGGTCCAGGATTGAGAAGAGTGCAGACGGATGAATGGTTAGTGAAGTTGGGCGCGTCCTAGCAATTCATCAGACCAACTATATCATAGGGTGATTTTTATGTGAACTCACGAAGGTAAGCCATTTGAACTTGGTGAAGTGTGTATGTATGCTGCTGATGAAGATGAGTGTATAGGCATTTTCAGAGATAATAAAGGCTTCAACTAATCTTGGTGATCAAGCCAAAAAGTCGTCGGAGTTGCAAATAAAGGGACCTGCCTTTTTCGTGGGAGGTCAGGTTTCTCTCAGTTCGCGCCGTCATCAAACATTTGCAGGAAAAAATGCCTTCCGAAGAGACCAAGGTTCGACCAATACCCATATTATTGCCGTGTCCAATACTTACTGTTCTGTTCAGGAACGTATCACCAAACTCGTGGAAGTCGGTCGCGTACGTTGGTTCACACCTTGCCCTAGACAGGATTACTGACTCTTTGCAGACTGTGATACACTATGGCTGGATACCGCTCATCATTTACATTGGCTATACTCGGAGTACACCTCAGCCAACCCTTATTAAGTACGTTGTCTTACTACCTTTCGTTGACTTCCGGAAAATTTTAACACTTTTCAACTAGGCTCATAAGCCCACTTGCATAAGGAAATACTCCTTGCATACGCACCCCCAGCTGTATTTTATAATTCAGTCTATTTAAAAAAGCCAATTCCCTGTTCAGTCCTTCGCTCAATCAGGCGCTACTGTGGGTTTGAGGTTCTATTGATCAATTTTGAGTGATCCATCATGTGATGCCGGGACGCGTTTGTCGACTTAGGTAAGTTTGCTCTACCTCCCTTCCAATTGCCAGGATTATACTCCGTGGTGGCTCTCCAAGCGAGAACCCTGAATCTCCCCTGCTTGTAACCGTTTTTAACCTGAACTGGTTTATTCTGTGGTACATGTCGATGATATTAGGCCAGATATGAGCACTACTTTTTGCGCGTGACTCTGTTTCGACGAGTTAAATGCTGACCGCGACACTTACAGGAATAAGCAAGATAGTGTTTCATGCAAAATATAACGCGATATGTTATGTTTAAGGTATCGAAAGCAATATTAGGAAACGCGCAACGTCACATATACACTCTCCTCAGCTCTGCAGCGCTGGTAATTCGCTGGCACATGGGGCAGAGCTTGGTTGCCCCCAGACAGCGAAGCCAACATTCACGACAACATGTGTGCCAGCATCCAGTTGACACCGTTGGCTCGGTATACTGTGAAAGACAGATACGGCACAAGTTAAGTGCAGATGTTGAGCCAGCATTAGATTCCTATGATTGAGTATTAGTTGGCGGTATATCATGCAATCATGCTTTGAACTTACCAGAGTCTTCAGCTTGTTTTCCAGAGCGAGAATAAGTGAACTGGGGTCATTTCGCGAGCGCGCAGTGAAAATGTCGAGGTCCAGCTGGTCCATCTCGATCGGTTGGACAACTTCACTCTTTACACTATCTGCCTGCTTCAATGAGACCTTGCCATCAACTACCAGATGTCTGAGCGTCTGCCGTTCTTGGGTAGTTCCTGGATGGCCATCTATGTCGACGTCGATATCTTCATTCTCAGGGTACAAATCTCGTCCACTTGAGGGCAAAGCGAGGACATCAGCCTCGCCAAACTGTGCTTCTCCGAACACATCCTCGCCATCTATATCCACTTCATCTTCGACGTCCAGTGAATTTGTTCGAACATGGATACCAGTGCCTGTCTATAGAGTCAGCAATAATTTATGTCCGTTTTGGCCTCCGTACTGACCTCGTAGACTTGCGTTTGTAATGACCCTTGTCCTAACGCTACCCCCGCCATCACCGATATCGAGATCTTCATTCTGTAGCCGCTCCCGTTCCAACCTAGTGCTTTCATGTGCTAGACATGCATCCACATGCGCCTCGACGACATCCCGATCGCCTGTGACTACTTGTGCACACACAGGACATATCGTCCCTCCCTCAACTTCTATAATCCAGGACTCTGTTTCATGCTCCTTAGCAAGCTCTTTGAGACGTAAATGTCGTGCTTTCCGTCGACGCGTAATGATTTGAATAGTCTTGCCAATAGCGGAAGGAGATGTGGAGGATTGGATAGAGGTGGTAAGAGATTTGCGAGCTTTTAGTGCAGAGCGTCTGGCGCGGTTGCTCGGGCTGAAATGGGTGGTGTCAATTGGTAGTGCAACGAAGTAACAGATAGCTAGATGCACCCTTCCTCTAAGTCATCAACTTCTGCCAAGACCTCCGCCTCACCAATATGCCGAATGATGTCTTCCACCCTTTGCATTTCAAGAACGGCATGAGCAGCAAGCAGGCGCACAGGGATCAATTCTGCACATGCCGGGCATTGCCTTGTCTCTGCTCTCTTAGCTATGTGTATCCTCATTCAGGTGAGATCACAAATCAAAGAAAGTCACGTACGCACGTTTTTTTACTGGAGGGACAATGACAGGAGCTTCCGAGTGTGTCGATGAGAGTGAAGAAGAGCTCGGGGACGAATCTCTCGCTCGTTTCTTGCCTCTAGATGCTCTCGTTCAATATACTATTAGGCCCAACGAACAAAATGAAAGTACGAACTTCATTGATCTTGGACGTCCCACTTGCAATGTCATTTTGGTGTTCAATATTATGGGGAATGCGTCTACATTATTCAGTGATGTCAGTGAAGCTGAAGCGGGTTGTGGAGCGATGGATTGCATGCAAGCAAGTTGGATGTAGTAGCCGACCAATTGGACTTGTGACTTCAACCCGATCAGATCTGGACCACGTGACTTTTTGGCGAGGTCATTTGTTTGCGATATACATTAATCTAGTACAGCTGACTACTTGAAGTCCAGGATATGTGGCTTACACTACACTATCGTAGTGAAGTACATTATCATATGTTGATTAATAATAGGTATTGTGCTTAAGTTCCGAAGCTTGTGGGAATAGGAATAAGTAAAGCATTTACAATTGTTCTAATTACAAGATACAGGTATGCGCCACTCTCCTCCCACCTTACGAGTGTCTCATGTGTCTTTTGTCTGGATGTATGATTAAGTACTGATTACACCATCAGTGAAGTGATGAGTTCTTGATTTTGTAGCCATGTGAACTGTGGAAGGATGCAATTCCACTCCTGCTAAAGAGAAATTTGAACCCGTAAACAAAATTGTTCATACAAGTGACAGCACATTCTTATCAACACCGTTGGTTGTTCTGGATTCACCTGATTTATGTTCTGTGTAAGGATGTTATTTGAGACTTTTCCGTGTCCTTTGGGACCGGCGGTCAACGTAGTACCTTTCCATCTGATAACAAAATTGTGACATGCAGAGAGGCGGTGCATGGGAGGTTGTCTTCCCAAATTATCGTTCCAGGACAAACATACTACCACCTCCGCATTTACAAAGTTTGTTGTGATTGTTATTAATATATAGATATTTTAATCCGTTCATCAGTTCACTGATACAGGCGTTCGACGCAATGGCAGCATACACTGCGGAGTTGAACTATACTAGCCTGAAATACAAACCGCGTACAACTTGCCTAGTATTTCTCTGCCTCCGAGTTAGCACAATGACTGACGGTGAGTTCCGTTTCTTGTCTTTTATCTTTCCAAGACACTTACGATTATACTTGGTCTTTAACTTTGTCTAGTTTTATTATAGTGCAAGACTGATTATGGCCGTGGGTTCGACTGGGATCGGTGGTTCATGAGCAATTATGAGTGGGAGTTAATTCACTAAAGATACGTCAGGTAAGGGCATACTTTCAACTATATCTAGCTAAGCGAGTGATTGGATTCATCAAAGCGATTCCATCGTCAGTGGAGTGGCGCTCCTTACAATAGGACGCTTATTTTCTGTCCAACCAAGGTTTGCTAGGCTGACCTAATGATCCATCATATGTGTACTTCACTAATAAGTCCCAGTAGTGATCAGTAAAACCAGTCTAATTGCTCACCAATAAGAAGGCAGCAAAAGAATCGGTTTAAGTACCCAATGTTCATGATTATGCCGGATTATTAATATCATTTCACCTACGAGTAACTTGGTGGTATTTCGTCCAACTTGGTGCGGTTTTCTTGATGGACACAGCCGTGATATCAATGTCATTATTTGAATCTTGATATACCTAGTATAAAAGACTTTGATCAATGATCAGGCATGGGTGCTGCCCCTCATGAAGCTTGGCCAGGGTTTTATCCTACTCGAGTCTCGGAGTCGACATATGCGGCGGTCTGCAAGTCAGGTAATGCATTCAGAATAATGACACGAATTATAAGTATGTCTAGTTATGTTTCATACTAACATAAATATTGAGAACAAGTCGCGGCAATTCGGACTATCGACCACCATATGCACGCTTTCCATCAGAAGGCTTTCACTGAAAGTCGTGCGACTCTGGTAGCAATATCCTTACAATCTCAAGGACTCGACAAATGAGGGGTATACACCAAGGTCGAGAAAAGTGCGCTGCTACTAGCTATTATTTGTTCAGTCCCTCAACTATAGCTCGTGACAAACTTCAATTGTACTCCTAATAATTTTGATATGTTAATTCCGCCATGAAGAAAATATGAGGCTATAGTGTTATAGTGCGATAACAAGATTATGCTTGATTACAATAGTCATGGCTACAATACCAAGAACTCACCAGCCGCTTTACTCATGGAGGTAGCAACCGAGGATATGGTATGGGAGAGCCAGGCGCACGAGCCGCAGTTTTTTTGATTGTGCTTGCTGTATTGAAATAAGCAAGTCAAATAACCTACGCCACCGGATGAGGAAAAGTTAAGCGTGGGAGGGCAAAAGGAGAGAAGCATGCGAGCCGGGGGTGGTTTTATTTTGTGCCCGCTGTATTATGTAAAAGAAGCAAGTCAAATATCCTATCACTAGTATCGGATACCGGATCACGAGAGGTCGTCCTGGGAAAGTCCGGGAGCTCCGGAAACCTCACCTGAAACTGCTTTTACTAACCATTGGAGCTGATAGATAGACTGGATGATGTGAGTGTGTATTTTGAAGAATGTATCAACATAACATTGATGTACGGAGAGATCGGTGCAGAAGCTGTACACGTATCCGAATGTCACGATGGTCTAGTAGCCCTGCTAGAGTACTGAGCCACGTGGAACGCTCCGTATGCTTGAAATCTTGTGTTCTGCTGAACGAATAGCAGGTGATTCATCGACCCTGTATGAAACCCAAAGATGTACAACTAGGATCTGAGCAAGCAGTTGCGTTCATGACTCTAGCTTCCATGAAGCGATTGGCTATGAGTTAGTGGTTTTTTTGCAATTACGGGCTGATTGATATCGTGGAGAACCTCACAACACAGACGCGTTGTGAACGGATGACCTATGTAAGCGAGTATTTATCCAGACTGGGTTAAGTTGGCTGATACTTCTATCTTTGATTCTGTATCTGTTTGCATCCGGTCGGCTTTTTTTTTCCGTGATGCATCACTGCATTAGAACCAAAGTGATTGATTGCGACTTCGATAGGAATGAAACAATGGCCCCTGTTCAAAGGATCACAGGCGAACATTGCACCAGTACCCAGGTCTGTCGGATCTTATGATGTTACACGAGAAATCAGGACCGCTCAGCGCCGGACGTAGTGAGATCTTGTGAGTTGTCAAACTAGGCCAAATGTTCCCCAGGTACTGTCTGTATCTCCACTATCTGGATGTTATATTTGGTTGAGGAATATAAATTACGGACGACTGGAAGTGGGGAATCACGCAAACTCGCAAGATGAAGGACATCAATGAGCTCAAGGTTGAAGTCCTCTTGGATATCATCAACTCCTCTGCACGCGAAGCAATGGAGGAATACAAGAAAACCGGACATGGGGTCCCTGGTGTTGACTCGACTACCCTTCACCCCCTCGATGTGTCAACGGACACACTTGCCCTTAGAAAGGCAATAAGGCTGCTCGAAGGTGCATGCAATCAATTGAATGCCACATTGTCTCCCCCACAACACACGATATACGAAGTAAGTGCCGATCACAGCTGGTTTCTGCTTTGGAGCTCATTTCCTTAGACTGTGGTCAACTACTCTTGGGCATGTGCAGACGTCGCCGTCAAAGCGCGCATTGCTGATATTCTGGACCAATACCCGGAGGGTCTTAGTGTGGATGTGTTGGCCGACAAAGTAAATCTCGACAAGACAAAAACTTTACGGGTATTACGAGTTTTAGCTCTCAAGGGTTGCTTTAAGGAAGGTAATATGTGTCATGCTGCCAGTTCGGAATCCTATTTAAAATTGTTGCACAGTTGAACAAGAGGTCTTTGCAAACACCCGGCTCTCGCTCATACTTAAGTCGACGAGCAATCCTGGGTGTATGGTACGAGTTCATTCAGACTTCCCGAAATACGCTGCAAATCTCTATGACACTATGATCGACCAAGAATACGCAAGATCATATGAGGTCGAAAAATCACCACGACTATTTTCTTTCAGAAAGGAAGGTATAGACCGCGACTACTGGGATATGGACGTGAGTTTTTGTCATCACACCGCCTTTCTCTACCTTACCATATTTTGTAGAGTGAAACACGCCAGGTACCGTGCAAGGTCATCCACCTATAAGTGATGACTCACATAGTCTTGTGCACAGATATTCCAAAGAGGCATGGCGGGTATTACTGAGATCATGGGCACTTCTTCGCTGGTGCATCGTAAGCTGTCACCTTGGTCGTCAGAATGACTGTGAAACATCTCGTCAGATTACCCCTGGGACACTGTATCATCTATGGTGGATGTTGGATCTGGAGTTGGAGCCAATTCCATTCTTCTGGCGAACATGTTCCCTCACCTCAGAATAACCAATCAGGATCTCCCAGGGTTTGAAGAGCAGGCTCAAATTGTGAGTTCAGACACCGGTCCCATATAACTATCCTAGTGGATAAGTCGTTGACATTTGATTAGGCATGGGAGAAGGATGCTCCTGAGGCACTGCGCGACGGGCGCGTGGAGTTTGTGCCATTCAATTTCCTCGAGCAGTCACCTGTCGCTGGAAAGGATGTTTACTACGTGAGTGGCTAAGTTTGTTCCCATTCAGCCTGTTAATGTGATATAGTTGAGGCACATTCTTCACGATTGGCCCGACTCTGAGTCAACGACGATCCTCCGGAATATTCGTAAAGTAATGGGACCAAACAGCCGAGTGTTAGTTCGTGAGTCAGCTGCGGTCTAAGCCGGTGTTTGCTCTAGAATCCACATCTTTTACTAGATGATTGTATGCTCTTCCACCCAATCGAAGAGCCTGGTCTAGGAGCCATCGAGATCAACAAGGTGAGTTTTGGAGGTTAGGCTGACAGTGTACTTCTGATTCATCGGCATAAGGCGCCCGAACCTTTGTTATTGAACTTCGGGGCAGGTAGTAACAAACAATATCAACAAGACATGACTATGTGGCTCGTTTTTAATGGCAAAGAGCGAACTTTGAATGAGTTAAAGACCATTGGGCAAGTTCATTTCATATCTGAATACTTGGCAATGATTGACTTGTCACGATTTGCGATTCACAGGGCCGGCGCTGGTCTAGTAGTCACCAAAGCTTATGACCTTGCAGGAACGACGGCCGTAGAGTTTAGAATCGCGCAAGACTGATCCTAAATACCATTATGTGAAATATACACTCCAATTTTCCCTAATTGATTACGCCATGAAGACGGCAATGAGAAAAGCAGCTCAGACTGACACCAACAAGGGGTTTGCGTAGCAGTGCTATGGCTCGATGGTGCCATCGATCTGTTATGGGTTACTGTAGTGTTTTGACGACGTTGGCCTACTGAGAATGACGGGTTGGACCCTGAACGTTGAACGGTCTTCTGCTGCAAAGTACACGTATCCGAGTGACCTAGTCGTGACGAAGTGTCAGGATCCGCTTAGCCATTGAGATTAGCCAGGTTTATACCGTCATGCGAGTCGAGTGGTGTACTTGTCAAAACCCCCCACTACGGATTGGCGAGTCCACGTAACTGGTCCAATGCCATGGACGACTCACAGAATTTTTATGCGCAGATATTCAAAGTGAAAGTGGACATGTGATGGGCAATAGTGAATCCAATCTTCGGCTCGCTGCATGGCAAACCATCACCGTTGCGATTACCGGCATGCCTGCGGTCATTAGATAGCATGTTTGTTCCACGTCGATGAATACACTTCGTCCCAATGATCTGTCCGTGGCCATTTCTACAAACAGTGGTACATGGGAGGGAGTTCATATGTAGATGCATGATGCATGTCTATCTCATGAAATACGTTACCTAGTAGAAATGCTAAGATACACAGGCGACGGTGCGAGTGGCTACGTCCACGCATTGGGGGCCGGTAGCAGAAAAGAATGATACACACCATGTCAACATCGAGTACGTACCTCACTAGGTATCCATGGAACTTGCGCGACCCCGATCTGATACTCTCGCAGCACATCTCCCGGGCCAACAGAGTGACTCGAAGGGTCCCCTCCGTAATTCCGACATCTGAAGGCGGCAGAGGGCATGGAGATCATCACAGCAATTTCCACGGCTTTTGGGCGATTCTCGGTCTCATCTTCTGTGAGATTTTCAGATGACGCTGAGCTATGATGAGCGCGTGAACGTCGCTGTAGCCACACTTGGAAGTTGGAAGGATGGGCGAGAGGGAATGCAAATCGTCTTCGTAGGGGTAAAGGCAAGGGCAAAGAAGACTGTGAATTATCGGGAATAAGTGGTGCCACAGTAGAGGGATCTGCAGGTACTTCTGACTCGGACACGGCCGCTGCAAATTGATGTGCAGACGGAGAGCGGCATGAACGAATGAGAGATGCGGATACAGGCTGTTGACAACGATCGTCAAACACGAAGGCAATAGAACATCGGTAGTGCATACCTGGATACTCAACCATCTAGACTGATCCAAAACTTCCTCGGTCAATGCAGGAGGGTGGCTAAGCCAAGTGTCCCACAAGACAGGAGGTATCAACTTCCTTCGTCGACCACCCCTTCCATCTAGCTGTTCCCTCGTATCCCAGGATGTACCGAGAAGCACGCCAGGCCGCCAACGACTAAAGCAACACCCAACGGTGACGAATAGAAGGACGACTAATATTATGAGAAAGCCAAAGAAATATGCTGAAGACGCAACGCTGCTGGGGTTGATACCTGTGGGTGTAGACTCGGAGGTGATAATCGTGGAAGAAGACATTAAGATAGGGGACCCAGGCCAAACATGAATTCTTCTCTCCTCACAGTTTACTATAGCCAGGTAAGACCTTGATTATTCATGTATGCATCTGAACAGAAAATGCATTGATGAAACTTCTGTTCGCGTCAACCACCATATATACCGCTTAGTAACAGGGTTTTGGCACCGCCACTTCAACTTGATCGTTCCGAGTACTAAACTTCGACGTGAAGCTTGTCTTCAGTTTCAAAATTTCACTCCTCGAGTCGGGCCCGTCAGTGCACCCGGTTAGTGATTCGTTCAACAATCGCAATACAGAATTCAGCAACATGGTGTGAATATTCTACATCGACAAGTTCTACCTGCTCAGATTCATCGTCATCGTGCTGCTAAGTCACGTCTCTGTAACTTGAACATATGAAATATCGAGCTAACCGTACTTTTATTCTCGATGTTTGGGTTCACATCCGGTGCTGCAACTCAAATTCGGTGCCATTCACGTATTGTTGATACTTCTCAACTTTCTACTACTCCTGGCTCTCAAAACTGGCAAGGATATAATCAGCAGACCGTGCGCATTCGACAGGTATCCGCATTTTATATGCAATGACGATCGGAAGAAAGGTTGCGAGCTTCCAAAGGAGACGTAATCCGGTCTTGACTCTCGAAGTGTAGACCACCGGGTCATAACTTGTAGTCTCACTCTTTGATGCACCTTCGGTGGGTCACTGCTGTGGAACTTGTTTTGTTCACGCCGGATCTTAAAATGAGGGGTCCTTCGAGCCAATTTTCCATATCACTCACCTACTATGGAGACTATTCCCCGAGCCTCATTTGTAAACCTTCCCACCGAGCTCGTCCTCGCCATCCTAAAATATGCAGCTGAACCTACCTTTATTCAATCTGACCAGTATGAGTCGAAGAATCCATATTCAACCGCTCATACACTCTGTCTGGTCTCTCGATTTTTCAGGAGCGTCGCATTGCCCGAAATGCTACACACAGTATTGCTGGGCTTTCGCAATGTGACAGCTTTTGTGCATGCTCTACGCATGCAGGAAATATACGCTGAGACAAATTCTGATCTCCGTCTTGCGTACACACATCATATACGCAACATTTGGGTCGGACATTTTCGTGCGGGCACTCCTGTGCCTGAGTTAGACCTTGGCCTCTTGGCTCCGGTACTCCTCAGCGCACCCTCGCTTGCAATCGACTTTTCAAACATGGACCTCCTGACACGCTGCGTTGAACATGCATGGACTCACATGGACTCGAACATTAACCGCGAATGTTCGCCCCCTCCGTGGAGCACCAAAACTTTGACATTATCGGGGATGAACACTTCCCTATGGCATATCAACATGCATCCCTCAGGATTAGCATTCCTGGCTTCCATCGCCCATCTCGTCGCGCTCCCTCACTCACAGATAGGCTCAAATTTACATGTCTTTCGTCGGGCTGTGAGTGTTATTGAACCTCAAGACTATGCTCTCCCTCGGTGGATGAAGCACGCTCCATGGGCTTCATTTAAGAGGCTTGAAACTGTCTCTTTGGCTTTCCCGCATGTCGAACTCCCGATCGATATATATGCATTCAGCATAGGAATGCACTTACAGACGGACCTGTTGACGTTCCCCGCTTCCCTAGTGAAGGGCCACCATGTACCCCAGGAGATCAAAGCATCTGCGGAGACTGGAGGGAGATTTATTTCTTTGAAGGACGTTGATCTTGTGGTGTCCGATTTTCGGGTACACTTTTGTCCATTTTGTCAAGAGTGGGAGAAAGTTTGGGCAAGCGGACTCGGATTATAGAGGGGGAGGACTGTTATGATACGATAAATATCAGATATACGTACATTTCCTGTAATTGTTATTTATATACCGACTAATGGACTTTGTTACTGAGAATTCATGTTGAAATGTTACATAACTCAACTATAATCTCCTTAACATGAAAGGTGGTGGAGCCTTACGAGACCTTTAGAATTGCCGGGGGCAAAGATCCATCTCGATACAAAATCAATTCTAATCATAATCTCCCCCTTCACGCGAGCACAAGGATGGCAACTCGCCATTTGACTTGTTCATGTGTATAACCACCCCTTGGCTCGCTTGCGCCCCCTTGCCAGTTCGGAAGACCCATCGTCGAGCGGCCTTATTGCTGATGCCGTCCGGGAAATTGAAAGATTCATGACCTCCAAAGGTTGTGATCGTGTCAAAATCGATTTGTATGTCGAGCTGGTGTCCATACTAGCTTATTCGCGAGGGAGGTTAGCAAGTACTGTGTCCAGCTCGCTCGAGCGCTTCAGCATTTTCCCTGCTGATGTCTATCGTCAGTTCATCTGCGCGGGATGCTTGGATGGGATTTTTATCTCACTAAGAGGCTAACAAGGAAGAAGAGTCCTTGCCTTATTGATGGGCATACATGCGCGTCTGCCATATCGTCTTGTAATGACTGCACAGCGTGTACCTTTTTCGCTATTCCCTACCGCTCAGTCAAACATACTTCTTGATTCCATCTCAGCAATGCCCGTCCTGAGTAGGAGCTCCAAAATACAGACTTCCTGTAGACCAACAAGCGCTAGTTTGGTCCCAAAATGCAGATACAGCATCATATATCCATTCTGGAGATACAATAGTATAGCATGTAATGGAGGGCTGTACTGAGAAAAGACCCGAGTTTCATGGTTAGTCTATATGTCAGTCAACTATGGGACAAGTAATATGGCGTATGCTAACAATCAAAAGTAAAACGTACATGAGAAAAGTTTAGAAGCAGCCACAGAACCTGCCATTTCCAGTGGCAATCTTCACTCCTGTGGAAGGTTGTTGCGAATTTGGATGAAGTGAAGGAGTAGAAGGAACATAGTCTTCATCACGAATTAAATTGTCGTCCAATGTGGGAGCACCCGCTGTAGCGTAGCGCTCTAAATCGATCAACGATACCCGAAATTTAGCGAGAAAAATGCATCGAGCGTACCAGTTTACCCGGAGTAAGAGGAACATCAAAGATAGGCGGTAGTGCATGATATGTACGAGCGAGCCACCAGGTTGATAGGTAATGTAGTCGGGATCTAAAGGTGGTGGGAGCGGTAGCAGAGGATTGGGTTGTTGTGGGTATTGATGAGTCGAGCCTGGAAGAATGTAAGTCGATATAAGATCATGGTAGCCGGCACTCACGTTCTCATGGGAATCCATACCCGAATGCGCCCGAGTCGTGGATTCTGTAGAGGGAGAGAAGCTGTGAAGTAGGGGGAAGTAGCAGGGAACTATAAATGGGTTGTGAAGTCGATTGTGACTTATCGGGAAGAAGAAACATACATCCAGAGGATCACGAGGCCGATCAGTCCGAACAAGAGTCACGCGAGAAGGAAGCACCTTGCGGAGGTAACGAAGAAAAACACGTTCCTGTCGGTATATGGCTGAGGAATCTCTTTGTGGGTGGGGGACGATAGGTGTTTGTATTGGGTGACGGTGCACAGTATGACGTGTTGCGTTGAACTATAAGGAATCAATGGAGCGGTGTAGCTAGACAAGTAGAGATGACATACATTAAGGAGTCGTAGATTTATGGCTGCACTTATCTGTGACAAACAGATACAGTTGATATGCTCGTATTGCATATCGTAACTATGCATAAATGTCATAATGCACAGACTTTTGA